>JAOTNS010000779.1:185000-404684 GCA_028476615.1 Culter alburnus
GAGTCTGTGTCGTGGCTTCCTTCATCCGGAGTCTCAATCTACTGTAAACATGGACTGTTCCCTCGAGTCAGTTGGTCTCTTGAAGTGATGACAAAAAGACTAAAGTGACATTTTCTCCTGGTTTAATGTCATAAAGGCGTCAGATGTTACTCGTTCTTACCTCAGAAGACTTCATGGAGATCTCAGTTATTCAAAGATCACTGTAGGCCCCTTTGCTTCCTAAAATTGAGACAATTGTTGGCATATTGTTAAGGAATTCACTGCCTGATGAAGATGATGATGGTGATGATTATAATTTCATTATTTACATAGCAACTTTCACATAACCCATAGATAAGATAACTTCAAAAATACAATTCATGATCCAGGAAAATAACAAAACAACAACAAAGATGATAAGATAAGATAAGAAAAGAAAAATAACAAAAGCACATAACAAAATTAAATTAAATTTAAAATGAAAACTAAAATTGAAAAATAAAAGTTAATTCAAATTATTACTATTATAAATATTATTAAGTAGCACCTTTTACATAACCCAAGGACGCTTCACCAAAAATAAAATTAAATAATAAATGAAAAAATAAAATAAATAAAAAAAATATGCAAAAAAAATAATAAAAATGACAAAAGCATATAGCAAAATTAAATAAAAAAATAAAAATAGAAAAATAAAAGTTCATTCAAATTATTATTATTATTAAATAGCATGTTTTACATAACCAAAAGACACTTCACCAAAAAAAAAAAAAAAAAATAAAAATAAATTAATTACTTAATAAATAAAATGACAAAAGCACATAACAAATTTAAATGGAAACTGAAAATAGAAAATAAAAGTACATTCAGATTATTATTATTATTATTATTATTATTATTAGCACATTTTACATAACCCAAGGACACTTCACCAAAAAAAAAAATAAATATAAAGAATAAAAAAATAAAACTTACAAAAAACTAATAAAAATGACAAAATCACATAACAAAATTAAACTAAATTTAAAATGAATATTGAAAATTAAAAAAATAAAAGTTCATTCAATTTATTATTATTATTATTATTATTATTAATAGCACCTTTCACAAAACTCAGACGCTTCACCAAAAATAAATAAAATAAAATAAATTAAAAAATAAAATAAAAAAGCACATAAAACTAAATTTAGAATGAGAACTAAAATGAGAACTGAAAATAGAAAAATAAAAGTTCATTCAAATTATTAATATTATTATAAATAACACCTTTTAAAATAAAATAAAATAAAATAAAATAAAATAAAATAAAATAAAATAAAATAAAATAAAATAAAATAAAATAAAATAAAATAAAATCTTGGCCACAGTTTGAAACATTTTACATGAGACACTAGGGTCTTTTGTAAACAAATGTACCCATTCAAAGAGAAACCACTGAGATATCCAAGAGACTGTTTGCATTTTATTTCCTACAATATTGCACAAATAGATGCCATTGCAATATTATTATTTTAAAAGACGTTTGTAAACATTACCCAATCTACTCGCTGAAGCTCTGCAAATTTATGGGTTTCAGTTTCACAGTCTGGGTCTTCTCAGAAAAGCTAGGAAATCTCTCTTTCTCTGTCTTTCGTTCGAGGCCAAGGCTACCAGTCATTCATCCTGTCTGTCCCTTAAATATGTCGTGTGGCGTATTAGTGGCAGAGACAATGGACTCAATCAGTCTGAATTCCACGGAGCGCTGCTGTTTTCCAAAGGAAACAAATTTATCTGAACACACGGCAAATGTCACATATCAGAGCTGCTTCACTCACAGGCCTTTCCAATCTGCATCTGCTGCCAGACCCTTTCACCGCTCGTTATATGATGAAAACCATGAAGGCAAGAGATTTCTTTACTTCTTTATGCTTTTTCTCTCCAATAAAAATCCCTGTTTGTAATACTATGATACAAAACAGTTGCTTTGTGCTTTGAAGTCAACATAAAAATCAAAACTGACCCCATTTACTTTATTAATACACATTCCAACAGTTCCAAAACACTTTGATAACAATTACCAAGATTTTAGAACAGCTGCACTGTAGTCATTTTATATCTATCTATACAATATATATAATATATAGTGGCCAAAATGTGTGTGTGTGTGTGTGTGTGTGTATTATATATATATATATATGCACGGGAGCATTCAAATTCAAATGCATTGATGATTGCAGCCAATCACAGAAGTATCTGTTGAGCTCGTGAACACAACGGCCAATCAGAGGTGTTTACTAATCCGCTCAACAGCGCTCAAAGCATCACATTTTTAAAATTTCAGTACCGACTTGGTACCAAGTCAGTACTTTTGACAACTGTGATGGATTTTTTTAATTAATCATAACTAACATTTCAATTTCCTTGCAGAATTTATATGCTTTTGAAACCTAAAGGTCCACAAAATTTGGGCCTACGTCAGTGTTGTCTGAATCATGTCCAAATATAAGAAAAGTGGAAATTAATCTTAGGGACAGCTAGACATCTAAATATAATAGCCCCATGATATTGAGCAACCAACAAACAAACTAATAACACAAATAAACCTATAACATGAGGCAGAAGAACCAATCATATTGTAGAATGCTTTACCATGCTCCTATCCTATATAAACTGTTGTATTCTTCTTGCTGGTGGGATTCTCTGTGATTGATACGAGTTCCTCCGGCTATGAATAAAGCATATTCTAAGGCAAAATCTGGAGTCTATCTGGTTATTGCTGCGCAGCAAGTTAGGGAGCACTAAAGACCTTATTCCCAAGTGATAGTGTTCAAAAGGGTCAAGACGTTGACCGACTCGAAGCAAGATGTCAACTAGTAGATGCAGTGCTAGATGCATCTATTAGGGTGTCGATTAGGAGACGCCCCAGGTAAACTTAAGTAGGTGTGTAGTGGAAAATCTACCACACAGCTCTACATCTATCCATCATAAAAATAATCCATACGGCTCCAGAGGGTTAATAAAGGTCTTCTGAAGCGAATCGATGGGTTTTGGTTAGAAAAAATATACATATTTAAAACTTTATAAAGTAAAATAACTTGCTTCCAGCGGACGACTGTACGCATACTGCACAAATCGACTTGCGCCACAAGAGTAACCCGTGACGCGATGTATGACGCAGGATGTAGGAGTATCGTAAGCTTAGACGCTTCTCACGGTTTAAACAAATAGAGCTTCACAACAAACTCAAGCTGCTCTTCTCTTATATCAAAATCCTCTGACATTTCTTTTTAAACATTCTCGTTTTAGACTTCTAATTCGTGACCGGTGTTTTGTTTTGCTCTCTCCTCTGCTCTTCCGTGCTCGTCATTGTGTCATTGTGTCATTGTGTCATGTGTCGGGTCAGAGTTCATTCTTCCACCACAAATCGATGCGTACAGCTGTCTGACAGAAGCTAGTTATTATAGTTAAAGCTGCAGTCCGCGACTTTTGGCCCTCTAGAGGTTAATAAACAGAACTGCACGCGTCTTGCGGAAGAATATTGTAGCCGGAGCTACTACCAGTCCGGTCTGAAATAGTCCAAATATAAACACTTATTATAAGTGTACCATAATGATTCAGGATAAGACAAAAATACGGTTCATTCTCATTTTATAATTTTTGAAAATTTTGAACACAAAAAAAGGTGTGGACAGCAGCTTTAATAAAGTTTTAAATATGGATATTTTTCTCACAAAAACCCATTGCTTCGCTTCAGAAGGCCTATATTAACCCCCTGGAGTCGTATGGATTATTTTTACAATGGATGGATGCATTTTTGAGGGGGCTTCAAAACACGCCCCCCCTCACTGTCATTATAAAGCTTGGAAGCTTTTCTCTGATTGTGTTCGTCTGAAAGAAGAAAGTCATATACAGCTAGGATGGCTTGAGGGCGAATAAATCATGGGATAATTTTCATTTTTGGGTGAACTTCCGTCAGGTGCATCACATATAGGACCTTTCAGGGGTTCCCATCCTGGCATCATTTTATGGATTTAGTTTTAATTAATTCATTAGCAATCACCCAGAACACCATAGCAACTGAAACAGCTTGACACCACTTTTGGATTGTGGCAGTGAGTTTTACACAGACAAGCTTCACTAAATCACAACTGAAGTTCCACCAGTCCATACTAGAATAGATGTCTATATGATGATGATGATGATGATGATGATGATACTCTCAGACTGAGCGTGCTCAGTGCATCCTGGCTGTCTCCCCGAACAATAACGCATTTGTGCCCCAAACCACCCACCCTGGCTCATTTTCCCTTCTTACTCACTGAGCTTAAAACAAATTGTGAAACCACATGTTCAAATATACAATACATATACCCTGACTAAATATTGATGAATCCATCACTATCGCACACGCGTGTGTGTGTGTGTGTGCGTGAAGGAACAGAAGGAGTGAGTCAGTGGTTTCTAGAGCCGGACTCAAACCCCCTGGTGCTGCACGTCCCGCCAAATGAGAAATGGGCTTTTCCACTTTGATTTATGCCCGTTCACACTGACCTACACAATCCCGTATAGACGGGCGTCTTCACATTTGAGTAATTACCAGATCAAACCGGCCCTTTTCCCCCAGTTGTTTTGTGTGAAAATGACATTGAAGAATACGCTGCAGTATTTCGTTGTGTTACGATTTTAATAAACGACCTTCGGGAGCCAAGAAACCGCCAGGCTCCAGTAAGACTAATATTGCAGTGTAAATGACCCAGAGAAATCACAGACAACCCCTGTTGAAAAGACACCAGAGATAACAGCAGCTGGTATATAACACAAGGACCCGGGCTCACACTCCTAAAAATAATAAAAATAATAATAATAATAGGCCCATTTCTACCCTCTCAGGAGAATCAAGATAAATCTGAAGGGTGGTTTCTTCAGAAAGATGGATTTCCACTGCAAATATTTGGCTGGATGGATTTGTGAGTCAAGTAAATCAATGCATAAAAACTTGCAATGAAACAAATTAAAATTTCCTGTGTTGGCAAACTTGTAATTTTCCAGGCCAACTAGAGTCTGAAACAGAGATTTTGCAATTATTGCATGAGCAAATTGAAACTGTATTGGAGAAACAAGCGAATACACACTACTGTTCAAAAGTTTAGGGTCAGTAAGAAAGAAATTAACACTTTTATTCATCAAGGATCCATTCAATTGATCAAAAGTGACAGAAAGACATTTATAATGTTAAAAATGAATACATGCTGTTCTTTGAACTTTCTGTTCATCAAATAATCCTGAAAAAAAGGTTTCGACAAGAATATATGAAGCAGCACAACTGTTTTCATCATTGATAACAATCATAAATGTTTCTTGAGTATCAAATCATCATATTAGAATGATTTCTGAAGGATCATGTGACTCTGAAGACTGGAGTAATGATGCTGAAAATTCAGCTTTGATCACAGGAATTTTAACATATATTCACATAGAAAACAGTTATTTTAAATTGTAAAAATATTTCAAAAATGTTTTTACTGTATTTTTGATCAAATAAATGCAGCTTTGGTGAGCAGAAGAGACTTTAAAACAAAAAAGTTAAAGTTTTAAATGTTTTCATGCAAGCTGTTACAACTTGAAACTTGGCTAAACTCTATATTTGAGTTGGACAGATTGAGTTGAGTTTACACAAAAAAGGACAAATGTGTAATTTTTTTCAAGTGATGTTTACTTGTTTACACTGCACTGTTCTCAAGCGTTTATCTTTTTCTGTTAGTCAGCTTGTGTGTGTGTGTGCATACGCGATATACTGGCAGTGCTATATTTAATGACCGCAATTAAACCAATTACAAACACAAACACACTGTTCCAAGAAAACCAACAATTCCCATCTAAACACCTCTTGGGAATCTGTGCTAATTTTAAATGTAAAGAGAGAAAAAAAAAATAGTAAGTGAGACATTGGAAAATGATGGCAGTGATAGTGCTTACAAAGAAAAACAGGCTGAAATATTTCCGTTGTTGAATGGGCAGAAATATTTTCACATGATTAGTTCATCAGATCTACAGAAGACAAATTCAACTGAGACAGGAAGTTGATCTTCACCATCTGTCCTTCAGTCTGAACTGAAGTCATAAATAAATATATTTTATATATATATATAATGATATAAAATGAACTAACAAACTATTTTAATACATTTTATAAATAATATAATAAATACATATTATATTATATTATAACTACACTACCAGTCAAAAGTTTGGAAACATTACTATTTTTAATGTTTTTGAATGAAGTCTCTTATGCTCATT
This sequence comes from Culter alburnus, assembly GCA_028476615.1. Lineage (NCBI taxonomy): Eukaryota > Metazoa > Chordata > Actinopteri > Cypriniformes > Xenocyprididae > Culter > Culter alburnus. The sequence continues at coordinate 191,259 of JAOTNS010000779.1, forward strand.
AAGGCTGCATTTATTCAATAATAAATACAGAAAAACAATAATATTGTGAAATATTATTACAATTTAAAATTATGGTTTTCTATTTTAATATACTTTAAAATGTAATTTATTTCCTGTGATCAAAGCTTAATTTTCAGCATCACTCCAGTCTTCAGAGTCACATGATCCTTCAGAAATCATTCTAATATGATGATTTATTATCAATGTTGGAAACAGTTGTGCTGATTAAATATTTATTTATAACCTTTTGTACTTTTATTCTTGAGAAATGGAAAGAAATTAATAATTTTATTCAGCACGGATGTGTTAAATTGATAAAAAAGTGATAGTAAAGATTATATTGTTTGAAAAGATTTATATTTTGAAAAAAGCTGTTCTTTTTAACTTTTATTCATCAAAGAATCCTGAAAAAGTATCACAGGTTATAAAAATATTAAGCAGCACAACTGTTTCCAACATTGATAATAAATCATCATATTAGAATGATTTCTGAAGGATCATGTGACTCTGAAGACTGGAGTAATGATGCTGAAAATTCAGCTTTGCATCACAGGAATAAATTATATTTTAAAGTATATTAAAAGAAAACCATCATTTTAAAATGTAATAATATTTCACAATATTATTGTTTTTTCTGTATTTATTATGAAATAAATGCAGCCTTAATGAGCATAAGAGACTTCGTTCAAAACATTAAAAACAGTAATGTTTCCAAACTTTTGACCTGTAGCTGTCAGCTGTTTAAAAATAAAACTAAATGTGTGTGTATACATATAATATAACATACATATATATATATATATAGCTGATATTGGTCATCATTTTGCATGATAAATATAAATGTTTATATTATGTAACATACAATATAATAATATAAATATAAATATATACATATATATATATATATATATATATATATATATATATATATATAATATATATATAAAATACTGGTTAATCAGAGATCAATGTCACTTTGATATTTCCTGAATGCTGATCGATGAAAACAGCATTTTAATCATTTTATATATATATAATATATATATATATATATATATATATATAATAACAACAACCTTTTTCATAAATAATATTAATATGTTGTGCAGCTCTAAAAAAATATTCTTTTACAATTTTTTAATAAAACATCATTTTTTTATACACATACATATACATATATATATTATATATATATATAAAATGATTAAAATGCTGTTTTCATCGATCAGCATTCAGGAAATATCAAAGTGACATTGATCTCTGATTAACCAAGTACTTTTGCTAAATGATCAATCATTAAATAATATTTACCAAAATCCTCTTCATTACTCAGTGTGGACAGAAGGCCTCAGATGTTTGTTTGCTTATTTAATTAGCATGATTTGGGCGTCTATACATCTTAGCTGAGCTACAAAACGATTATTGTGAAAATCTCCATGCAGACGTTGTTTGTTTGTCTGCAGATCAGGGTGTGTAAATGATCTGAGCTTGAGTGTGATGATCTGAGAAGGGTTTATAACGGATCCGCAGCCGGAACCTGATCTTCTCTAAGACGCTTCATAAATAAAGGCTTAAGCTGGTCCTGAGAGGCCGGTCCTCAGGGTTTATGGGTGTAATCGCCAAGCGGTTGGTGGCTGGTCACGGTGCGTCAAGGTCCGGCGCTGGGGTTTACTTGCTGCCGGACGGTTTATTGAATTCCAGTTCAATTCACAGACAGCTTTACTGTCGGCTCCAACCTGAGTACACTCAATAACAAACAGCCACATAGAGCTGTTTACAGTCTGAGCTCTTACTGCCCACCCTCACACAACACAAACCTTCATTCTCACTCGCTCAGACGTCCTTCAAAGTTACAGATTCAGTACATTACACTGTTAGAATAAAAGGTTCAGTGGGGTTCTATATAGAACTTCTTTACTCAATTTTAAAGAACACTTTATGTAAAAAAGGTAGGAGAAATGTCTTAAATGATTGCATAATACTTTAATTTAATTCTATGATGAAATATGCTTACGATCTGCTTAATTCATAAAATGATCTCATGTTTGGAACCCCTAAAAGATTCTATATACTGTATGATGCGCCTGACATAATCCTTATGAAAGATTCCATATAGAACCTTTTCTTCTAAGAAGCTCTAGATAATGCTGATTAAGTCAGAAAATAATTTGATTCATCCCATATGTTTTCAAACAATGGAAACCTATAAAGGCTAAAATGTCAAGATTGTATTTTATGCCACTTCTTTCTTATTAAATGTGTATTATTGAGTTGTTAAATTGTTTCAATTTAACTGTGCACTACTTTTCTAGATGGATGAGCATCTGTTTATAAGAGGGGGAAAAATCTCTTTACATTGTCTATTAAATTCTATATTAAACTGTATTTAAGTCAATTGTATTTGACTTATAAAATGTCCTTTACTTGTATCAAATGAAAGTTACCAGGTTTACCGTCTCAATAATCATCACAGGAAAAAGATTTCATGCAACTCTGTGATTCTAATCACATTCTGTCATATTAACACATTATAATAACTCTAGCCCCATTTACACCAGTGCGTTTTCATTTTAAAATGCCGTTTTAAAATGAAAGCGATCATCGTCTACACTGGCGTTTCAGAAACGATCTCTGTCACTACACGACGAAAACGCATGTCAGTAGATTGCCAGGTTTTCACAACAAAACCCGCCGAATTGCTACTCAAAACTAGCCTAATAGCGTTTCAGGGTTGTCCCACAGTAAAAATCGCATTCTGGGGGGTAAAATCCATGTTTTTGGTGGGGTTCCCCTGGTAAAATTCACATTCCAAGAACTAAATATCATGTTATTTGGGGTAGCTTCAACCCACGGATATGAAAAACAACTCCCGGAAACCGTTAAAGTAGCTGGACTTGGCAACACTGATTGCAGTTCAGTCTCCATGTTATTGTTTACACTGTCTTCAAGGATACGCAGTGCAAACGTGGGCAGCCCAGTTTTTGTCCGTTTACACTGGAACGCAACCCCTGTGTTATCAAACTAAAATGGGCTCTGCATCATTTTTTATAAGGCCACATTTACGTTTTCATTTTCGTTGTAAAACACACAAGTATTGCTACGTTTACGCCTGTCGTTTACACTATGCCAGAGTTTTCGAACCTCGAAAATGGAGACATTCGAAAACGCGGCAGACCCCATTTTAGTTTGAAACCACTGGGGTAGCGTTTCATATAAACGGACCAAAACAGAGACTGTTGAAAACGATGGCGTGGCTGCCCACATTTGCTCTGCGTATCCTTGACGACTGTGTAAACAATAACATGGAGACTAAACTGCAATCTTTGCTGGGTTTGTTGTCATTTTTAGCATCCATTGTGTAGTTAAACGCTGCATTTTTTAATACTGCAGCTACCTACAGTGTCAAACAATCCTCATTTTGGCTGCGTGAGATTCTCCAGTTTTGTTGTTGTTGAGCAACGAAGCGTGAGCTGTTAAAGCTCCGCCCTCTTCTGGAAAGGGGGCCGGGAGCAGCAGCTCATTTGCATTTAAAGGGACACACACAAAAACGGCCATATACCCAAATAGGGGCAAATTTGTCAAGCTATAATACATGATCTGTGGGGTATTTTGAGCTGAAACTTCACAGACACATTTCTTATAAAAAAATTCATATTTCATCTTGTGAAAAGGGACATAATAGGTCCCCTTTAAGATGTTTCCCCTAACATATGGCCTTTTTGGCATAGAGAGTTCTTTAAAATTGAGTCAAGAACCCATAGAGTTCTTTTGAAACCTGTATGGGTTGTCTTTCTTCTCACAAAAAAACCCCAAAAAACAAAAAAATTGATTTTTTTTTTTTTTTTTTTTTGGTCCACTCAATGGAAGTCAGTGGGGTCCAAAGTTTGACTTTGCATTGCAGAAAAGTGAAATAGACTGCATATTTATTATATGTTGAATTGTGTTTTTTTTAAAAAGACGCAGCCGAGTATGAAGTCATATTGCAGTGTCCATAAAAAATTTAGTGTGCTCAAAGTCTAGTGTCATAACGCAACGTACATGAGTTCAAATTGAGATCTCACACTTTTAAAACTCTAGAGAGGCAACATGTGAGATTAATTGAGTTCTTTTTCTCAGGAGAAACATCTGAGAAGCATGAGACTTAAAAGCCTCCATTTAATCTCATTGTGCTGTTGGAGAAACACTTGAGACATGAATGAGATCTGAGTGATTTTCCGGTGGGAAGTGTGTGTTACAGTAGCAGACGGCTGCGGTCGGAGCTCTGTAAGTAAAAACAGTCGTCTCGTGTTTTCTCCGGCCACAGGAGTAATGATATAATGGAGGTACAGGGTCCCTGTGGGCTCCGTTCTGCAGCGTTTATAGGACGAGCAGCAGCGACAGAGACATTCTGCTGTAATCACTTGAAATAGCTGCAATCAGACAGCGTGCCAGCTCTTATATTTTCTGCATTATGTATTTACAGAGGAGACACAGGAGAAAATGACTCTAGTGGCACATCTCAAATGACAGCCTCAAAAAAAAAAAAAAGAAAGAAAAACACTCTAGATGTTCAAATACAGGCACTGAGAGAGACTCTAACGCCCCCTTCTGGAGGAAAAAGATTCTATGAGTAATTCTGCTTGCTCTGTCTCCTGTTTGCCAGCTCGGTTCAAATTCAGGAACTGAATTCGAATTTAAAAGGCATTCTCAAATCAATTCTGAATGGTGATGATGATGTTCAACTTATAAATTAGTACCTTTACCCTGTAAAGACTGACATATATAAAAAATCTAATGTTTCGAAATGGAATAGTTTATTGAAAAAATTTGTTTTGTTGAGTATCATATTTGAAATGTCATGCTCATATAGTATGATATAGTGAGAATATGGAGCTTGAGGAGGAAGAAAATGGTGCATTTGCTGATATTTATATGGCTAAAAAGTAATATGAAATTCTGATGTTTGTGATGTAAATGAATTAAATATTTATAACAGTATAGGGGTCAATGACGTGACGGGGCATTTTTGTCCAAAGACCTTAATAATAAAAAAACAAAGATATGACATCCAAAGTATGTAGTACGACTAGATCTCTTTTATTGAATCCAAAGGTTTTAATTATTTTGCTACATATAAAGGCATTTTAAAGATTTTGGAGTGTCATTCGGTTTAACCGTCCAAAAGCCAATACAGCCATTTTATTTGTGATTAAAATATCTTAAAATGTAATAAATGTATATTTTTTATTCTGGCATGATTTTATAACATCACATATCAACATATTGCAAAATGGTATTAAAATTAAATGTAGAAGTCGTTGCTTTGTTATGAGAAAGAATGTCCAGAAAATGAATTTCATTGATGTCATTCGGAGTAACCAATATAAAGGGACCATTTTGGATCAAGTCATGTGGTCAATATCATGTGACAGGATGTGACATCATTCAGACACCTGCAAAGGACCACATGGTCATGAAGCAAAGTAACTATTTGAAAAACTCATGTTTTCACTTGCTCATACGCATGTCCGAAACATCAGGTCATGCGGTACAACCGCTATAAAACATGGAAAATGTTGTAATATTTTAAAAACTTGTACTAAATATAAAATGTTTGATTGTCCGTTAGCTAGCTAGCTGATATCAGCCTGTTAGCATTGTTTGAAAATATCGTCATTTGGTATAACCAAAAGTGTTATTCGGTAAAACTGAAATTTTGGCTAAACCGAATGACTTTTTTGGTGACAAATTTTGTCCATCTTGTAAAAAAAAATGATAAAAGCAGTGTTAATTGCTTATAAAAACCACATAATCTCATTGTTTACACTTAATACAACTTCAAAATTTATTATATTTACCAGGGTGCCCCATTTTTGGCAGGGTTCCTCTGGTAAAATTCGCATTCCAGGGGCTAAATATCATGTTATTTGGGGTCGCTTCAACCCGTGGACATGAAAAACAACCCACGGCATCAGAAAAACCGAGGACTTGGCAAACACTGACTATAGCACAAGAATAGACTAGTCATCATCTTTGCTTACATGATGGAATATCATACATCTTGCCAGTTATTTTGGCAAAAATGACATGTGACCAAATTCAAGGTTATTTTAGCTAGAAGTGGGTTACTCATAGCCGGACTATATCGGGTCTATAGTTAACAAAGACGGTGAATTGATGTCTATTGCTTGCTGGGAACACTTACTTTTTTTTAAGTTCAAACAATAAAATGTTACAGCGAATAAAGCCGGATCTTCTCTGCGGCATGATTGATGAAACGCAAACATCCTTTTAAACAGATTCCAGTGATCCAAATGGAACAAAAACACAGTTCTATCATAAGGAGATGCTGCAGAGTTGAAGAAGAACATCTCCACATGTTTCCCACCAAATCAGCAGTTCAACCCAGAAATCTTTGGCACACACATGTCCTGCCAAGAGCAAGTCAAATATGGCATTTGGACAGTGAAAGTTCACATGTCACAAGTGAATTCTGAGCAGAAGGAACAACAAACTCATATATTCAGTGGTGTTTTCTGAGGCAGGCATCACTAGTGTCATTCTTGGGCCCTTGGGTGATGCTTTTGGCGGCAGAACTTCTTTTAGGTACTTTAATATAGCTTATTTGGCTTAGCACATAGCTACTCTATGCAATTTATTGAAAGTCTAATGAGAAACGAGGGTTTTGAATAGCTAGAACAAAATATTGCAATTGCCTGACACGCTTTTTGATCAGACAATTGGTTATTCTTTGAGGTAGGATCATTTGACACACCACTTTTTAATTTAAAAATGAGCAACAACCTAGAATATCATAGCAACCACTTAACAACCACCCAGAAAAACCTAGCAATTAACATCCACATATAACCACTCTAGCAGCAGAACATCCAACTGAGAACATCTAAGCAATTAACAACCACCCAGAACAACCTTGCAATTGCTTGAACATAGAAATCACATAACCACCTTGAAAACCCTTACAACCATTAGACCTAGCAACTACCTAGAACTATATGAACCACTTAACAACCACCTAGAACAACCTAGTAACCACTTAACCACTCAGAACACCTTAGCAACTACTTAACAACCACCCAGAACATCCAAGCAATTGCTTGACAACAGCACCCGAACACACTAGCTATTTATGCTGTTTTCTGTTGATGCGTGAACAAAACTTCACTAAATGTTATTTAGCGTGCCTCTATCCAATAATCGCCTATATATGTTTTGTTACGTAAGTTTGATATAAAATAAAGTCTCAGCTTTCAAATTCTGTCGATTTTATCACGAAATTCAAAGAATAAATGTCATTTTGGCGCTCTTTTTAGCGTGGCGCGTGACAGATCGTAGCGCCTCCATTCAAGCTGCACGTGAACCGATCATCTCTTCCTCTTTACTTCTAGATAAAGCTCTAAATAAACATGAATGAACGTCAGAAGGTATGTACAACTTACCGAGAAGTGTTTAGCCTCAATCAGTGTTTCAACCACGGACAGATGTCACGTTCGCCGACAGCAGCCCTACATTTCCCTCAGGAAAGCCATTCGACGACTCCACAGCTCGACAGTTAGCTAGAAGAAAAGCCATTTTGCGAAAAATGTGCACTATTGTTAATTTTACTTAACTGTTAGTGAAGTCTTATTTAATTTATGTTATAGGCCTAGATCCGTCGTGAAAACAAGTTTATGTTTACGTTATTTTTACATTTTAATATATAAAAAACCAATTGGAGTAGAAACATCATAAAAAAGTTATATATATATATATATACCTTTTGTGCAATTCAAATGTTTGTATAAGGGTACAATTCAGTTTTTGAATGTTTATTATATCTAAAGAAAAAAAAATAAGCAGTTGATAATCAAATGTAATAGTTAATATTATAGGTGAGAGATTTTTTTCCTTAAAAAAAACTTACATGTAGTTACTGTACTTGATATAGGCCTAGCTATCCAAATGAATCAATAACAGTTGAGTGCTTGTGAATCAAAATCAAATCAAATTATAAAATTTGTCAATACCCAGCCCTACCCTACCACCCAGAACACCTTATCAACCATCTAGTACACTCTAGCAACCAAATTATTAATTATATATAATAATTTTATTAAATTATATAATGGCAAAATTATTAACCAAATAAAGCCCAAAAAAAACAACTCCAATTTTCTTATAAATCCCAGCACAAATCCAGACAGAGACGCAAACGAATTACCTGCAGAAACACTTTGTTTGGACTCCTATGAACTGGCACCAGAGCCTGGACTCTCCTTGACGCCAGAACGGTTAAGATTTCAACAATGCAAAGCATATGCTTATGAAAATAATTACCTAACCTTGAGTTCAGGGGCTTCTTGGCTGCAGATAGAGGGGCCAGACGCAGCGCCAGGTAACGTCTGCAATTATAACTGGGCTGAATAACCTCCATCAAAACTCACTTCATGTGCATAATGCAGCAGAAAAAGCCCATAAAAGCCTATTCAGGATCAAGGATGCCTGTTCCCAGAGGCCCCTCTATCTCTAATTGTAATCTATTAAGAATCACAAAAGCTGCAGACGGGAAGGTTTCTGTACAGAGCGTCTGTTCAGACAGACAGGCACCTGGGAAATCGGAGGAGGTTTTCAGGCTGAGCAGGAGTCCAGGAGGAAAAGTGTATCGCTTTCTGAAGCTAATTAGTCCTGTACATGACCAATCAGAAGAAATACAACAGCTGGCCAAGAAATATATTTGCCTTCCATTCGTGAAAGACAGCCAGTGGAAAGAAACGGTGGAATACCTGATGTTATTCAAGAGGGCCGTTTCAGGGGACAAAATGTGGGACAAATATAGACCCTCAATCTCATTTTCATTGTTTCCTACAGCTAAATGGACACACATGCATCGGCCAAGAGAAACACATTCACAAGGGTGAATCTCATGAAGCCTGTCAAGAACATGTCTGGGTTATATTTAAAAAATAAAATAACAAATTATATTATATTTTACAACCAGTAAGGGTTGTGACTATACAAAGTGAAAAAAATAACATGAATAGTGAAGTATTTGGGAGATTTTTAAATGAGAATCACCTTTGAAAATAATGAGAATTACAAGCAAACTCAAAAATTAAATATTCAGACTCATTATTATTGGGAAATGTGCCAACATAAAAATAAATGCCTCAAAGCAGAAAAAAAAAAAAAAAAAAATCTCTTCATTTTCTATAAGCAAAATATGATTTATTTTGAATTTGGGGGTAGAGCCGCTCTAACCTGGTACCATATTTGCATTATACAGAAACAGGCTCACAAATACATTAAAAATAATTTCATTACCCAATAAACCATGATGATGTACAGCAGGATGTTTATAACACTAGTGTGCATGTGTGAGTTAAAATACTTACAAAATGTACAGTCTTGATTTACTGCACAGAAGAGGAGAGTTATAGCATCAAAATCAAACCAAAAGAATACATAAACAAATATGCACCATATAAAATCTACTTTATTTATATATGGTAATATCATTATATTAACTGTTTTGACTAACCCAGGACCTGTTTAAAGTTGACTTTAGTCACTCACTGAATTCATAACCACATACTAATATACTACTCTTACTATTTTGAGCACATCTTTCTATGGCTGAAATAGTAAGAGCAGAATACAGCAACGGTCTGATATGACAACAGACAGGCAGCTACTGATATTCCAGACTGTAATTACACTGTAGACCAGTAGGGAGAGACACAGCTCCTACAGTACATTTCATTTAAAGGATTAGTTCACTTCAGAATTAAAATGCTGATAATTTACTCACCCCCATGTCATCCAAGATGTTTGTCTTTCTTTCTTCAGACGAAAATAAATTAAGGTTTTTGAGGAAAATATTCCAGGATTTTTCTCCATATAGTGGACTTCAATGGGTTGAAGGTCCAAATTTCAGCTTCAAAGAGCTCTACGTGATCCCAGACGAGGAATAAGGGTCTTATCTAGTGAAACAATCAGTCATTTTCTAAAAAAAAAAAATTTAATGTATATATATACTCTTTAAACACAAATGCTTATCTTGCACTGCTTTGCGATGCACCACATTGGAAAGGTCATCTGTGACGTAGGCGGAAGTACCGCGGTAGGGAGAAAAACTCCATCTCAATTTCTCCTCCAACTTCAAAATCATCCGATATCGTTGTTTTACCTTTTTTTTTGTAAAGGGCGTTTGGCTTAATCTTTGCACGTTCGCTTTGTAGACGCTGGATCGGTACTTCCACCCTCATCACACTCGACCTTTCCAACATGATTACGTAACGCGTGGCGCATCACAGAGCTGTGCAAGATGAGCATTTATGCTTAAAAAGTTTTTTTTTTTTGTTTGTTTGTTTTTTTTTTAAGAAAATGGCAGATCGTTTCGCTAGATAAGACCCTTATTCCACGTCTGGGATCATGTAGAGCTCTTTGAAGCTGCACTGAAACTGACATTTGGACCTTCAACCCGTTGAAGTCCACTATATGGAGAAAAATCCTGGAATGTTTTCCTCAAAAACCATTATTTCTTTTCGACTGAAGAAAGAAAGACATGAACATCTTGGATGACATGGGGGTGAGTAAATTATCAGGAAATTTAATTCTGAAGTGAACCTAGATAATACTGTACAAGTATTCATTTTAGGACTCAAATCCATAATCATGTTATATTAGAGCCATTTTAAGCTCAATATTAATGCACAATTCCACTCGGACACAAATAATAAAAATTCAGCAACAATGAAAGGCAAAGCACCAGTTTTAATGAAATGAAATTTGGCAGTAATGAACAGGTTGAGGCAGAATGTACAGATGATTTTATTTTAATTGCAGTACTGTGAGTGTAAGAGGTAGATGTCAAAAAACAAGAGAACCAGAGGAAAACAACACACCAAACCACAATGAAATTAGGGAGTGTCAAAAGGAAAAAAGTCAAATGGAATGTCACTGAAACTCCTTAACTTTCCTATGAATAATCTCGATTTCCAAATGGATAACAACCCACGACTGTAAACACCAGCAGACATTAACGGACTGTATTGCTGCTTTAAATTGCTGTTGTGATCAATAAAGTGTTATTTTTTCCCATAAATTTACTGTGCTCAGCATTAACATAAACCGCAGTATTATGAATTTAGTCATAATATTTTCAGTGCAAATGCTCATATTTTCAGCTCTGTATAGTAATTGTCATTAATGTGATTTATGGAAATTCCTGATTGAAAGTATCTGAAATATACATTCAAATGCAATTCATTTACCCAATATACAGACCATAAATTCTGACCATTAAAAAACGCATCAACCATTCAAATAAAATAAAGTCTCAACTGTGTCCCCATCCTTCAAACAGCAGAGGGCGCTGCATTACTACAATCCATCACGCCCAGTGTGCAGAGGCTCATGGGAAGGCACTCGGGACTAGTTCAGCACCTGTACATGCAAACTTTTCTTGTAATATTTAAGTGCTTGATTGTATTCAGTTGTTGGGGAACAAACTATGACATAACCATTATATAACTATACAGATCTCATGCTTATTTGGACACTTGAGTCTACTGGTCAAAAGAAGTCTCTTCTGCTCACCAAGGCTGCATTTGTTTGATCAAAAATACAGTAAAATCAGTAATATTGTGAAATATTATTACCATTTAAAATAGCTGTTTTCTATGTTAATATCTATTAAAATATAATTTATTCCTGTGATCAAAGCTGAATTTTCAGCATCATTACCTCAGTCTTCAGTGTCACATGATCCCAATATGATTTGATGCTCATTTATTATCAATTATTATTTCTGCTCAATTATTAAGACTATTCGTTTATATATTTAGAACGATTTTCTTATATATTTATCATTATCTTTATCGTTATTGGTGTGAATGGGCCTTTAATAATGATAATAATGTTATCATCTATTGGCTTTATGATTCAAACCTACACAGTAAAATCCCCAGAGTTAAATCAACTCTGCTCAGAGTACATATGGTCCCTCTCTAAACAGTGTTTAAGTAACACTGAAGCAGAGTTAAAGTTAATGAGATAATTAAGCAATTAATAAGGCTGTTCTTGTGTTTCTCTTTTCTTTAGTGATTCTGCTTGTTAACAGCAGGTGTTCATCACTAATGCACAATCATCACTTAATTAATTGCTTAATTATCTCATTAACTTTAACTCTGCTTCAGTGTTACTTTAACATTATTTAGAGAGGGACCATATGTACTCTGAGCAGAGTTGATTTAACTGGAGATTTTGCTGTGTAACATGTCTTTGCCAAATATATTTCTTTACATTAAATGACTCTTGATATTATACTTTGTTTTCTTATTTACACATTTTAGTTTGTCAAATACATTTTATAGGGTTGCTGTATAAAACCTAACAGCGTTTTGATTTCAGGAAGGCTTATTGATTGACTTTTGATATATAACACATTTTTATACTTATATTTCACAAATTACATTATGATTGATCTATGTTACATTCAAAACCAATTTTATAAACTCAAATTAGCCCTAATTTCCAGCTAAAGTTCAACAGGAACCTGAATTCATTGGATTCAGACAATCAAGGACTCCAACTGCAGCGTCTCCAATCACCATATAAACAGCAGTAACTCTACCCACAATCCCCTCCACCCAGAATGCCCTTCTGACGTGAAACAGAACCAAAGAGATGGCGGGAGATAAAGAGAGGACGTCATACATGCATCACTTGTTGTTCTTGCAGTAGTTTGCGTAGTTACTGCAGGCCTTCTTCATGTCGGTGAGAAAGGAAGGGACGCCCGTCTGAGGCGAAAACACATTTGTCAACACCATCACATGAATAAACACACATTACATGAATGAATCTACAGCCGGCTCACCTTAGCGGCCCAGTTCACCAGCCACGTCGGTATCATTCCTCCGGGATTATCAAAGTAGTTCATAAACACTGGAATATGATTCAAACAAACAACAGTTAGAGGAGCCTCTCGATCTGTGTCCTACAGTATACATGTGTGTGTGTTTGTGTGTGTGTGTACCTTTGGTACCGCCGGAGCCATCGCTCTCAATAGCCAGACTCTGTTTGTAATCCTTGACCCGGATCACGCTTCTCTTCTCTGGACACTGAGACACGGGCGAGCTCTTGGCTAAAACCACCCAGATCTTCCGTCCTCCCACGTCCAGATCCCGTCGCTCCCTCACGTAAACATACTGAAAAGGGTTAAGGGCTCACGGAGAGAGAAATGCAGATTTATTTGAAGCAAATATTATTATAAATTAAGAAACCCTGGCCAGCATTTACACAAATCTGTCTATTCTCGCAAACACGCTGTATTTTTCCGAGCGTGAAGTGCGCTGTAGGATACATCCCTGTTGGACAGAGGTAATGGATATTTCACCTCCCAGTATATGGCTTTCTGCCCGCTGTAGTCTTTCTCGTGCAGCTCTGAGGACGACACACACACACACACACACACCACACACACACACAGTCAGTTCACTTATACACTTTACAGTAAGGTCTCATGTTGATGTTAACATTAGATAACTACATTAGTTAACATGACCTAATAACAAACAATACTTCTACAGCAGTGGTCTCAAACTCATTTCCTGGAGGGCCACTGTCCTGTATAGTTTAACTACAAACCTAATTAAACACACCTGAACCAGGTAATCAAATTCTTGTTAGGCATACTAGGGCTGTGTCTGAAATCGCCCCCTATACCTTTAAATAACAAGCAATTTGAGAAGACAGCCATTTGTAGTGGTGTCCAAAGCCATAGTGGATGTTATTAAGTGCACTCATTCAATCCCACAATGCACCACAATAACGAGTGTACAACTGATGTACACTCAACGGCTAGAGAATACCCATAATGCACTGTGAGAGTCATGTGCCGAATTAATTCCTGTGTCTGACCAGAAGATGGCGCCCACAGCTGAATCATCTATTTTCCAAACCGCTGGTCCAATGTGGGTACAGCGTAATATCATACAAGTATAAATTCCTATTTAATTGATTATTAAATTGTTTAATTAAGGTTTATACACAGTTTCCATGACAGAGTTCAAGATAAATCTTTTCATTCCTACTGGAGCAGCCAGTTTGCTAAGTTTCAGATAATTATTAAACAGCAAAAACACAAACTATGTAAAAGCGGCAGCCCTTCAAACTGACTCAGTGTATGAATTCACTCTCTCGTTTTCAGTCACTCCTTCAAGTGAACTATATTAGTGGAGTAATGTAGGGAAAAGTGAATGAGGGTATAGGGGACACAGCCAAGAAACTTCCTGGCAGGTTTGTTGGAGCTAAACTCTGCAGGACAATGACTACATTAAACTACTAATATACAGTGTTTATCCACCCTCAAGCCATTCTAGGTGTATGACTATCTTCTTTCAGACGAACACAATCGGTGATATATTTAAAAAATATCCTGGCTCTTCCAAGCTTTATAATGGAAGTGAAAGGGGGGGTTTAAAGCCAAAAAAAAAAAAAAAAATGCATCCATCCATCAAAAATATAATCCATACGGCTCCAGGGGGTTAATAAAGGCCTTCTGAAGTGAAGTGATGGGTTTTTGTGTAAAAAAAAAAAAAAAAAAATCATTTAAAACTTTATAAACTATAATAACTAACTTCCAGCAGATGACTGTACACATCGATTTGCGGTGGAAGAGTGACCTCTGACCCGATGCATGTCATAACGATAAACGCGGAAGAGCAGAGGAGAGAGCAAAACAAAACACCGGTCATGAATTAGAGGTCTAAAATGGATTCCAATATAAGAGAAGGATTTCAATATAAGAGAAGAGGAGCTTGAGTTTGTTGCACAGCTCTATTTGTTTGAACCACGAGAGGCGTCTAAGCTTACAATTATAAAGCTTGGAAGAGCAAAGATATTTTTAAATATCTCTCCAATTGTGTTCGTCTGAAAGAAGATAGTCATATACACCTAGGATGGCTTGAGGGTGAGTAAATCATGTGATAATTTTTATTTTTGGGTGAACTATCCCTTTAAATAACCTATATAACATAGCCTCATTTGGATAAAATTCACAAATTAAAGCTACACTTAAGCTAATCTTAATGCAACACTATTAAATGTCATTTTAGAGACACCGTGTGCTTCAATTTTGTGGCAATAGTTTGAGAGGATGGTTTTCAGTTCCAGTATGACACAAAGTGACATCCATGTTGTCTGTAGAGGAAAAACTTGGCTGACCTGCACCAAAACCAGACCTGAACCTTTACTGAACACTGGATCTCAAATCCAACATCTAGCATCTAAACCTTCCCAGAAGACTGGAAGCAATCAGGGAGGACAAACATTTCAGGGTTTGAATTTAAACATTGCATTGATGCAAAAACAGCTTCACATTCTGAAACACTTCAGTTCAAAACTGACTAATATTATAAAACGGACTCTAAATTCTGATTGGATTATACACACTCAAATCATTTATACAATGAGGAAGAACTAGTCACTGGATTTGCCAGATTGGCATCAAATCTTTCAAAGAAATTAGTAACTAGATATAATTGAGCAGAGATTTGAGCAGCAGGATCATTATAGTTAACTAAAATTAAAACTGAAACCATAAAAAATAAAATTACTTGATACTAGAAATACAATAATACGGAAGAGGATTAGGGCCAAGCAATAATAAAAAAATAAAACCATCTCGAGATTAAAGTTGTTAAATTTCAAGAAAAAAGTCGAAATAAAATGTTGAGAATAAACTTGTTAAATTTCAAGAAAAAAGTCGAGATAAAATGTTGAGAATAAAGTCATTAAATTACGAGAAAAAAGTCGTTAGATTATGAGAACAAATTCGTTAAATTATGAGAAAAAAAGTCGTTAAATTTCAAGAAAAAAAGTCGAGATAAAATGTTGAGAATAAAGTCATTAAATTACGAGAAAAAAGTCGTTAGATTATGAGAACAAATTTGTTCAATTATGAGAAAAAAAGTCGTTAAATTGAGAAAAAAAGTCGAGATAAAATGTTGAGAATAAAGTAACTAAATTACGAGAAAAAAGTCGTTAGATTATGAGAACAAATTCGTTCAATTATGAGAAAAAAGTCATTAAATTACGAGAAAAAAGTCGTTAAATTATGAGAACAAATTTGTAATTTAACGAATTTGTTCTCGTAATTTAACGACTTTTTTCTCATAATTTAACGAATTTGTTCTTGTAATTTAACGAGTTTTCACAACATTTTATCTCAACCTTTTTCTCGAAATTTAACGAGTTTATTCTCAACATTTTATTTCGACTTTTTTCTTGAAATTTAATGAGTTTTTTCTCGAAATTTAACAACTTTAATCTCGAGATGTTTTTTTTAATTTTTTTATTATTATTGCTTGGCCCTAATCCTCTTCCGTACAATAAACTTTAACTAAATCATTTTTTTTTTTTTTTTAATTTCAGCTGGATGCCATGGAAACATTTCTAATTTTCATTTAGATGTACTAAATAACTAAAACTAAGACAAAATAAATAAAAACATTAAAAAAAACTTATAAAACTTAAAAAAATAACAAAAAAATACAAAAAAAAAAACTTTAAAATAAAAACTGAAAATAAAATAAACAGTTCAAAACACTAACAAAAACTATAACAAAATAATAAATCAAATCAAATAAATCAAATAACAGCCGAAACAGACTCACAGGCGTGTTTGTTTGAGGTCTGAACGGGTCACACGGGTGTATCTAGCGCATGATGCAGATGATGCATTCAGCGAACAAGGGTGGAGGCAAACGCGTTTATGTGTGATTGTAATCACAAGCGATGGTTGACTGATTTAACGTAAACCACATTTCACTGCTCTGGTGGTCCGACACAACATTCAATTACACAACGCAGAGATGTGCGTTCAGTGTAATTATACATGTTGCAGACAAAACTACAGAGAAAAGTGACTGAACAAAGACATGATATTCAGAACAAAACAAGTCCTGTAGTCTGACAAACACTTATTTAGAAGAAAACGCAATGATGACTGTGCAGCGTGAAATAATAACTGTAAATGCCTGTTATGCAATCAAGATCTGGAGGTCAGTTTGTGCCATTCTGTGTATAAACTAGCGTTTGGGTGGGATTTCTCCAGAGTTATGCCACAGGAAAAGCACTCAAGGGGACACACATCAGGACGTAAGCACAAACGCTGTCAGATGCATGAGTCTCTTCATGAAAGATCAGCTCAAACACATGCGTACGTCTGGAGCCATGTGTTTCCAATAAAACGGCACTCCACCCTCATGCACACTCACACACAGCTATTCACGGTCTGTTTGTGTTTGCGGGAAATACACCACCCTGCCATGTCATACTTCAAAATTGCTTCAAAAGCTAGTTTCATTAAATATATAGTTTTTTATCAAATGCACAGTCATGCAACAACAAAAGAGGTCAAGGATAAGAAAAAAAATGATGTTTCCAAATAATAATGCATTATGAAAGAGATTGTAATCGCTGGTGATATCTTTTGGACAGCAAAAACAGCTTTCATGTCCCAAACTCGAGCACAAAGTGATTTTTAAAGTTTAATAGTTCCCAGATCCAGAGAGAACAAAACATTTACATGTTTGTAGCTACGTATTGATGATTATCAACGTTAATGTTTAAATGGTCATTTCATTGAAGACTATTTCCTGAGCATTTTCAAAATGCAATACTCATAATATTTCAACACACAGTCTTTCCCTAGTCCACTTAACAAATATAAACTGCAAAGCAGTGTTGTCAAAAGTACAGATGTCAGTACTGAAATTTTAACAATGTGACGCTTTGAGCGCTGTTAGTAAACACCTCTCATTGGCCATTGCGTTGACGCGCTCATCAGATATGTCTGTGATTGGCTACAATGATCAACGCTTCAAAACATGCTGTAAATAGACATCGAGCGCTTACACAGATACACACGGGAGCGTTTGAAAGCAGGCGTCTATCAGCGGACCGGTCTGCTGCCGCTTTCCAATTCAAACACTTCCGTCTGCTTTCAAATGCTCCAGTGCATTGATCATTGTAGCCAATCACAGACGTATCTGTTGAGCTCGTGAACACAACGACCAATCAGAAGTGTTTACGAATCCGCTCAGCAGTGCTCAAAGCATCACATTGTTAAAATTTCAGTTTATACTTGGTATCGAAGTTGGTACTTTTGACAACTGTACTGCAAAAACAACTTGTTCAGAAAGCATCAATGTTATGTCGTCACAATCACAAGCTCATTACCATACCACCCCACTTTTACATATTAACAACTCTGTAAAACAAATGATAAATGACCATGTGAACTACAGTATGTGGACATCACTTACATCCAGAAGTCTTAAAGGTACAGTACCAAAAACAGCAGGTTTAATTGTAATGCTTACGAGTCATTTTTGAACACATTTTAGTATGGGAATCAAACTTTGATGTGTCAAGACTAAAATATTATTAATATATTATTGGTATATTTTTATTAATATTATGAATATATGTTAAAGTTTTTTTTAGAGTTTTTTTTTTTTTTTTTTTAGAAATTATATATATATAATATATATATATATATTTTTTTTTTTTTTTTTTTTTTCTCTTTTTCGGGCTTTTATGTAATTAATTACATGATGTGGCAATTAATTAATTGCAAACCCCTAAATGATCATTTGAAATCATTATTATGTAAAGCATCATATTGACATTACAAAAAGAAATATTTTATTTGATTAACATAAAATTTATTACACGTAAACTTGTGGACCATGAGGTTGAATAAATAATGGCTAAATTTTCATTTTTTTGGATGAACTACACCTTTTAATTTTTTTGTTTAAATATGAAAATATGAAATTATTTTTAAATTAAATTATACTCTAAATAAGAAACTAAAACTGCTAGTAGGTGGCAGTAAATGTCTTAATGATTAAGTCATTCATTCAATAATTTATTCGATTATTCAAAATGCGGATTCAGAAATTAAATGCTCTTTGTGTGTTGCTCGGAGTCGACGAACAGTTCTGCCTTTTCTTTATATTTTCATTGGCAAAACTGAGCAAAACAGACAATATTGTGTATAAAATAACAATATCAACTTCTTATTTATTGAACTTTTGTAGAAAGCAGACAGAAAAAAAGTGACAAATAGACTACAGAAAAAGTTTTACTTTTTTACTTAATTTTACTCTGTTGCCACCTATTGACCATTGTAGCATTAGTAACTGATAATCTTTTACATAAATATGAAAGTTTATGCAATCAAACTGGATATACTTTGTTTGAAAACATTCAAGTAATATGTTATTTTGATATCGGTTTGTTAGAAAACAAAACTGAAAATAGTTTGCAGTTTTTATGCATTTAGAGATGAAGAAATTGGTCATAACTACTAAATTATGACTGTTTTTAACTTTATAACTAGATTTCAGTGGAAAGCTACATGCTAAATTGCTATAAACTGTATGTAGGCCACTTTAAACGTGACATCATATCCTGAGCTCTGTAACTGGTGCTCTGCCATCTCATTTTTAA
The DNA here is from genome assembly GCA_028476615.1 of Culter alburnus. Lineage (NCBI taxonomy): Eukaryota > Metazoa > Chordata > Actinopteri > Cypriniformes > Xenocyprididae > Culter > Culter alburnus. The sequence continues at coordinate 210,759 of JAOTNS010000779.1, forward strand.
TTATTAACACTTTTGATTAAAAATTAGTACAGAAATCTGATCCAGGGTCAGTTTCTGCCTTTCACATGCTTATGGTTGAGCTTATATAGACTAAAGGATCTGATTCTGGATCAGTCCACTAAGAAAGTCGATATATACAAGCCTGTGCATCTCTACTGTACTAAGCACATCACTACCAAACAACACAGCATGTTCTACACACATGACAATGACAGAATAAACACTGGGTCAGTCTACTGGGACGCTAAATTTACATGACGTACCAGTCCAGTTCCCTGCGTATCTGAACGGATCTGACCACCATCAAGAGGAGAAACTTCAGAATGTGGAAAAACAGTAGAAAAATGTAAAAAAACAAGCCATATGATGCATTTCATGTGGGCAACAAGTTTATCTGAGCTCCACAAGAGTAAGTTAACATAACTTTAAGACACTTAAAGGGGTCATGAACTGCATTGTTTTATTGCTTTATAATGTTTCCTGGGGTGCACTTATAATGTTAGTATGCTTTTTACATCCAAAATTGTCGTAATTTATAAATAAAATGGCATTTTGGCTACCCTGATTTTTAGCCCTCTTATTTGAATGCTCTGTTTTAAGGGGCGTGTCTGCTGTGAGACTTCAGTGTAAATGCCCACTGCTGTGATTGGCTAACATCTTTCCATTTGAAATTAGCCAAGTATTACGCTCTCGAAAACATTTAGCACATTTTTACTATTACAGCTCTCAAGTTTTACTAATCATGAGTAGTGTTTATTGTAGCACTATATTTAGATTGTGGCATTGCAGTGATGAACACTGTAGCCGATCACAGACATGTTGTTGAGCACATGAAAGCAGTGATCTCGTCATTGCAACTCAATTTCTGCACACACACTAAGTCTTTCTTCGTAACGAATAGTGCAAATGCGATATAACTAAGAGATTCGTTGAATAAAACGGGAGTTTTGGCATGTGTCCAGAACTCAGTCACTGATAAACTCGTGCTGTTTGATTGACAGGTCCGGCGATTGTAAAGGGAGCGTTCTTTGATCGCTTTCTATATATAATTTAATTACCGTTTAAATCATTTTGATTATTTTCATACTACAAATAAATAAAGCTCAACTGAGACAATCACATTATTGAAAATAAATAACCATATTCCTAGCATTAGGATCCTTTGAAAGGTAATGTTATTTTTCGCTCTTCTCTCCTCCTCATCTCACTAACACACCAGTGGGCGTGGTTAAAATTGCAATGATGAAATAGGTGTTGATTTCTCCTGTGGAGGCAAGGATTCACCTATAGATAGGCACATTCAAAGCTTTTATTGGACTAACAAGGGAGTTTTCAGTTCTGAAACTTACAGGATATTCGTATAGTACGATGACCTCTTATATATCAGAAACTCAAGGAAAAGTTGATTTCTTAATTCATGACCCCTTTAATATTTGGTAATATCATTGATTCGACTGACATTATCAGATGAGAGCAAAACTTGAGGTGAATAATGACATTATTGTCTTCTTAAGAGCTACTTTATAGCTGAATCGAATTAGTCTCATAATTGACACTGTTATTGAACTGAACTGATTTAACATTGAACTGTCTTTTTACAGCAGAATGTGTGTCATATTTGTTGAAGTTGCATCAATGATTCTGTAATTTTCCTGTTTATTACTGTAGAGCTCTATATGAATAAAGCTGACGTGGCTTGACTAATGCAAGTAAATAGTTTTTTACCCACAGCAAAAGCTGAGTGTTCTGCTACAGAAATGGGTGTATCACATATAATCTCTTCAATAATGATTCATGACTGTAGGAATCTGTCTAAACCTGCCCTACAACTAATACTGGGAGTCAAATTATCTAGATTCTAAGGCTGAAGGCTGAATTTTTATGAAATAATGGTTTTAATGAAAATGTTTGATTGTGACTTCTGAAGTCCCATACCTTTGACATAGGAGTCCCACTGTCTCCTGTAGTTGAGATCCATGTAAACATCTGCGCAGAGATCTGGAGAGCAGCTGGGCAGAGAACCGAACACTTTGTACTCGTACAAACCAGTTTCCTGTTGAACACGACATAAAAGACAAATGCATCACAAACACATACCACATCACAGACAGAGCCTGTAATACTGATCAAGCATCATGATATATGGCTGATTCATGTGATGATACACATGCACTAGATGGTAAACTGATCCCAGTGCATGAAGGACGCAGGATTCTCTTGAATGCATCAGTCATGGTTGCTTTTGCTTGTATGTTATGAATAACTGAAACATCTGGATCTTTTTTAATGGGCGAGTTTGGTCATTTCAAGCAGACTGAGCCAAATAATTGAAATACAATTAATTATTTTTCTGATCAAGTTCAAACAAAGACATGCTTGTTTTCTCTAGCAGTTGTTGTCTATGTTGATTTAATCGAACTAGTATTTCAATTAGAATAATTTTATAATACATTATAATTCCAGTATTATCCTATTTTGTTATTAATTATGTGACAACTAGCCCCGGTCTCCTGTGTTATTTGTTAGCACAATGCAGTGGCTCTGGTGCTTTTACAGTAATATGTTTTGTCATATTACAGTATGTTCAATATTATACACTAGCATATTTGCTTTGGGCAGTGTATAGTTGTACTCAATACTCAAACTTAACTATTGCATTGTGTTAAACTATTTTCTGATATGTATGATACTGCATACTCAGATGATGTATCGCATTGCATTGTTTTGATTGTGCGCAGGGCGCGTGCGCATTGTGTCATTCATCATATATTCACCTTGTTATAAAGTCTGTATATTTTGACGTCCATGGTCTCGGTGAAGAACTCCCACCCGCCGTCGAGCTGCGGCTCGTCCAGCTCGGTCCACGCCTGCTCGAACTCCTCATCACTGAACATCAGAGCCATGTTCCTGTATCCGCGCGAGTCAGGAGTCATGTGAACGCGGAAGCTGACGTCAAAGCGCAGCTGATCGCGCGCCACGTGCTCACGCATTTCGGTACACACGTAAATGTTTTGTATATGGAATGTTTTAACATCTAATATATATGTGTTCATTGTGTGCTTTTCTTCTTTTTATATAATAAATAAATAAATAAATATATATAAGGTAAAAATGCCAGTCAGCCATTATCTCAAAATAAAATCCAACCGGGTATTCAGGAGCCTGACATGGGGACAGGAGACATTTAGTAACCCAATGCCGTAACTTTTGTTACCAGATGATACTCTATACCTATACAGCCTGTTACAAGACTAACCAGCTCAAATATTTATAGTCCACCAGATTCATAACAGGCCCATCAATTAATCAGAAATGGGCAGTGTGTCATAATAGTTGTGAAAGTGTAATAAAATAAAGGGTTAGATCTAGGCTAAGCTGATTGGAAAGAACCTATAATGAAACATGTATCAAAAAAAAGCTGTTACAACTAAAGCCCCTTTATGTTTATGAGTGTTTGTATAAAATCTGTTCATCAAAGAACGGTTTGGTGAGAATTGCATTGAATGAACTCAAGCAAGTTGCAAAACTGGATCCAAATGACCAAACTCAGTGCTCTTTGCTGTCAGTCAGAGAGATCCGTGCGATGTCCGTCACCGCGTGCTGCATTTGAGGAAAGATTTCCTCCGGGAAGGAAGACTGTAGACAACACCCTGTATCACATTACAAGAAAAAAGAAGCAGAAAAACACACTGGATGCTTGAGTCGCACATGCATGCTTTTAAGAGCAGAAGACAGAGCCAATTCAAATTACGAAACCATTCAAATTCACATTCACACATATTCAAATGTATATCCACTCACAGAGGTTGTGTAGGGTTTTATTGTCACGTCAGATACAAAGACTGAAATAAATATTTATACGTGCTCTGTGTGCATTTATTAGGCTATTTATTGTAAAAGTGTAAGATTTTGCAATAAATATAACCAGAACTAAATACACACAGTGTTGGGGAAAGTTACTTTTAAAAGTAATGCATTACAATATTGCGTTACTCCCTAAAAAAGTAACTAATTGTGTTACTTAGTTATTTTTTATAGAAGGTAATGCGTTACGTTATTTTTGGGTTACTTTTTCTCATCTGGTCTGGGCTGTCAAAATCGAGTGGGTCGAGCGTCTGTCCAAATAAACTTGCCTCCACTTGACAAAGTTGAATGCACTTCAAAACGGCAGAGGGGATTTGCCCAAGGGGAAGTGCTTAGGGAGTTTTTCACGAGTTGAGAAAAGTTACTTTAAAAAGTAATGCATTAGAATATTGCGTTACTCACGTTACTTTTGCGTTACTCCCGTTACTTTTTCTCATCTTGACTGGGCTGTTTGTTTGATTTTATAACAACAAAAAAATTATATTTTTGGCAAATGTAACGGCCCTTTCGCACACCAAAAGTGAAATAAATAAGCCTCAGGCTGAAGGAAATGCATATTTACACCTGTACAGTAATCTAAACAAAAAAGTAATCTGATTACATATCTCAAGTTACTTGTAATGCGTTACTCCCATCACTGTCTCAAAGTGGAGTTAAACGCAGCCCAGGTCCCTCCAAAAGGAGTTAAGGCCCGTTCACACCAAGAACGGTAACTATAAAGTTAACTATAAAGATAACTATATTTGCATCCACACCAAAGAACGATAACGGTCTGTTTATTCTAAGCTCACGAGCTGCGGTTTCAAAGTGTGCACAACATGTTTTTGCTGTTCTTGTTGCATTTACAAGCTTTAACCAGCAGATGTCCTCAGCAAGCTATGTTTTGAGTGAACAGCTCGCGTAATCGATTGTAATCTAACCGTGAATTTAGCTGACGAAGTCAATATAGTGGAATAAAAACAGGTTAGTCTTTTTCACTGGAACTTCAAAGGAAGCAAGACAATGTTGTCGAAACTAGCGCTGGATATCTGAGGTAATTTTATGTTACACTGTTTGCTAGCCTGGCATAACGATCTCATCGTTAAAACTTCTCACCATTTATTCCGAGGGTATGACCGATTGTTTTCCATATATCCATTTTCTTTAAAGTATCCTTGAAAAGGGGGTTTGACTTGTCAAACAGTGGTGGCTTTTTCTGAACCTCGGCGATTAACTTCTCCGCAATGTCGTCCGCCATTTTAAATGCGTCGGCAGCGCCTGTGTCCAAAGTTGGCCTGACACACCAAACCGACGCTCGACAGCCGACGGCCAAGTAGCATGTCCGTTCTGCGCCTGCATAAGATGAAATGCATTTTCCATACCAGCAGGTGGCAGTAGCTGAACAGCCAATCAGAATGATCAGATGGCCCAATGGACCGAAGAGCTCCGACGCCGAACAATCGGCTCTCAAAAAAAGCTGACGAGGACCAACTTCAGTTGACGGTGTGGAATACACTGAGAAAACTTAGTCGGTCGATGTACAAAAACTGCCCGATGGCCGACCGTCAGCTTGGTGTGTTCCTGCCTTTATTCTCTATATCAGTGTGCATACTGTTACTAAACTCCTAAGAAACACCTCCATTGTAGTCTTGAGGTTTTTTTCACGCAAAATAATGGTCTATTTGCGTTAGTACTTTGTTGAAACTCGTGATAATAAGGGGCGGGACATTTCCCAAACGCGCTCGAAGTGCTTGACCAATCAAAACACACTGGTCCAGCCGACCAATCAGAGCACATTGTGCTTTTCTGAAGGAGGGGCTTCATAGAGACAGGAACTAAACAGAGAGTTACTGACAGACTGGGAAGAAAGGAGCTGCAACAATGTCAAATATTCTAGCAGAGCCCAAAAACAAAATCAAGACTTTGTAAAAGGGCATAATGGCCTCTTTAATGTTGCAATGATATACCTATGTCATGAGCATTACCTTACTGATTTTTAATGCTTTAACCAGAATTAATTTTACACAAACACACAGCCAACTTGATATAGTTCCTCTAAATTAACTTTATTACGTGACCATCAGCATATATCATGCAGGCAGATGATATGGTTTACAAAATTTATAGCTTACGCCCCTCCCCGTGTGTTCAGACTGAAGCAGCGCTAGTTCACATGGAGGAGGAGGAACTCAGACGCACATCTAGTGAATGAGACCTGCACACACAGTCAGTCTCTCACACGCTTCAAGAGGAGGAGATCTTCAGAGGCAGACTGTGTCTGGAGTATAACGGGACTTTAACGTCTTCGGTTTGCTGAACAGGATCTTCCGAGGGCAGGATGGAAAACACGTGCGAGGTGAATGACTTGACCCCGTCTCAGATTACCTTCATGCATGCACCAAACGTTGTTTAGATTTATGGTTTAAATGAGTAACAGTAAAATATTATTTCCCTAAAGGTGTCGCATGTGACATTAGTAAATGTTTCTGCAGCCTTCATGCATGCATTTTCTGATATATAGCTAGTGAAATACAAGAGCTTTACTGTCTGTTTCTCAAAAACAACAAAAATAAAGTTTTAATGCAATTGCAATGATGATATAAAGATTTGCTTTTATTATAAGTGACCAAAACAAGTTTTAACATATAAAAGCATTTTAATTCACTATAAACATAAAGCAATAAATATACCACATATGCCATATTTAGTGCATAAATGCACTTATTTGAAAGATTTAAACACCCTTTAAAATTTAAAAAACATACAACATTGAAGAATCATATCTGACATTTTATGACTCTATCTACTGATTATAAGTGAGATTTCAGCATGATAACAGTTCTGCTTGAAAATAATACTATCTTGGTTTTGTTTGGGCTATAAAATTATAAGCAAATGCAAATTTCACATTCTGTGAATGAGTCTGTCACTCTATTTGGATTTGATTTATTGTATTGTGTTTTTGCTATCAAGAAACTACATTACTACCCTCGATAACAGCCATGTTTCTGAAAAGATCTGTTAGTTTTTATATTGATTATAAAGATCTACTGTAAAAGGAAAAGTATTAAGGTGAACCTAAACAGCACATGAGGGTTAAAATTCAGGCTCAACTTTGCAGCTGTAATGCGTAATGGTCAGAGAGAAGTGTCACGGGCGTTTGCCGGTTCTGCTGACCCTCTTAAGAAAAAGCCCCTTGAGAAAGGACTGTTAATTTATACGGCGCTCATGTTTCATGGGCCGGTTTGTAATGTCATATGGTGAGCTCTCCAGGGAATGTGGCAGCTCTCTTTGCGTCATTCAGATGGCGGTCAGCCTGCGTCTGCGGTCAGAAAGTAGATCTGGGGGGCTCTTCCCGCTTGAAAACCAAAACAACACTACAGACCTGCCCTGCATTCGTAATGTGTTTACTCGCTCAGCCATCACCCTTACTATCACTCAAACATCGGGTTAGAGCTTTGTTTAGATTACCAAGTATTACACTTTAGTGTGTAACTCATTCTGCATCCCATAAACAAACAAACACCATTAGCAACCAACAAAAACATTCAAAACACCCTAGCAACTACCATAGCAATCGCAAAGCAATGCCATGTCAACCACCCAGAACATTCTAGCAACCATACAGCAATGCAATTTAAACCCCTTTACCTTTACAACGCCCTAGCAACAGATCACCCAAACAACCACATAGCAACTCCCTAGCAACCAACCAAAGTGCCCTAGGAACTGGAATACACTGTGGTGTAGTTAGTTTATAGCCTACATTTAGTTTTTTACTTTTGGCGGTTGTATTTTATGGAAGCTTGTTTCTGCCACGGAATAAAACAATTTAACTGCGACTTTTTATCTCACAATTCTGACTTTTTGTTTCTCAGAACTGTGATTTTACATCTTGCAATTCTTACTTTTTTCCCCTCACAATTCTGACTTTTTTTTCACGCTTTTTGTGAGATATAAATTTGCAATTGCATGTTATAAAGTCGAATTCTGAGGGGAAAAAAGACTTTTTTCACGGAATTGCGTAATATAAAGTCGCAGCTGCGTGTTATAAAGTCAGAATTGCGTGACGTCAAAAATTTTCTCAGAATTGTTTTAATCTCGCAATTCTGACTTTATAACACGCAATTGCGACTTTATATCATGCAATTCTGTTTTTATAACTCACAATTGTAAGTTTATATCTCGTAATTCTGACTTTATAACACATAATTGCGACTTTATATCGCAATTGTAAGAAAAAAGTTAGAATTGTGAGATAAAAAGTCACAATTACCTTTTTTATTTTTTATTCAGTGGCGGAAACAAGCTTCCATAGTATTTAAGCTTCAAAATTCATAAAAGTTGTATTCAATTTGTGAAAATATTATCATGATGAACAAAACGTGTCAGAATCATAAACTTTTGTTGGTCACAGAGCTTAATTTCTGAAATAATCCAAAAGCCAATGAAAAAATCCTGTTGGGTTTCTTGTCAAAGGGAACCAGAGTGGTGCAAACTTACGGTTCACCCTCCAAAAATTCCGCAGTGCTCTATTGCTTGTTCTTAAGAGGTTTTAAAACAATTTTCTCATGCCTATATAAAACACTATAAATAAACGTGCCTTGCTTTTCCTACAGGTGTGGAAACGGTGAGACGACACAGTAACCTGGAATAATAGAGCATAGAGACGGCTCAGACTGCGGCTGATGCCTCAAAACACGTTGACCCTTGACCCTGCGATGCCCGCCGAGCTTGTGAAAGACACCATGACGATCCCCGGAGCTTCTGAGCGAATCCTGGCAGAGAAAACCAACAACAATGAGCCACCGGCGGCAACGGCCATCACCATTCCTCTGGTCAACGAGGTGCAGTTAACAGCGGCCACCGGCGGAGCCGAGCTGTCCTGCTACCGCTGCACCGTTCCGTTCGGTGTGGTGGTCCTGATCGCAGGGATCGTGGTGACCGCCGTTGCGTACAGCTTCAACTCTCACGGCTCCACCATATCGTACTTTGGACTGGTGCTGCTCTCAGCCGGGCTGGTGCTGCTCGCGCTGAGTGCCGTCTGCTGGAAGGTGCGGATGGAGAGAAAGAAAGAAAGGAGAAGAGAGAGTCAGACGGCCCTGATGGCCCATCAGAGGAGCATCTTCGCCTGATTCGACACAAGCACGGACTCCAAAACCTTCACAATGAATGAGTCAAAGCATCATTCCGACTCGCATTTGGGACAATGTCCAGATGATATGCCTCAGTTCAGACCAACCGAGTGCTCTCGGAGAAAACCGAATGACAGGATTTCACAAAAGGGTCTCAGAATGAGCGTTCGGAGAATTTAATTGAGACAGGCTTGCAGCTGCATGCGTCCAGATGTTGAGAAGCACAGCTGCACTGCAAAAAAAAAAAAAAAAATTCTTACTCAGTATTTTTGTCTTGTTTTTTATTACAAATACCTTAGATCAAGATACATTTACTTGAGATGCAAAATGACTCAAGATATTAAGTCTTGTTTTTTGAAAAACTGATCAAAATGAAGCAAGTTTATGCTTAAAAGAAGAAAAAATTGTCAATGAGGGTCAGAAAAATAATCCCTTTGAACTTTACTTAAGTTTACTTTTCTTACTGTTTTTGTGTGTCCCTTTAAATGCAAATGAGCTGCTGCTCCCGGCCCCCTTTCCAGAAGAGGGCGGAGCTTTAACAGCTCAGTCTTCAGTTGTTCAACAACAACAAAGCTGGAGAATCTCACGCAGCCAAAATGAGGATTATCAGTAACAGTGTTCAGCCTTACATTGTTCAAACCGGAGTCGACACTGATGGAGAGACTCAGGAAGAAGTTATAACTTTTAGAATGAAACTGGACGTTTCTAAATGGTTAATGGATAAATTTATGTAGTTGCTGTGGAGTTGATTCAACTCATTAACTAGCATGTGCCGTCATGTTCATCTTTTGTACAAATCCAGTGTTGAATTGATGTTAAAGTCATTTGTTTTTTGAACATTCAAGCATGAAAACCTGTTCTAGTAGAGCCCGAAAGAGGGCATAATAGTCCCTTTTTAAGATATTTTGCTTTTCAAGTAAATGTATCTTGATTTGAGAAGATATTTGTACTGGAAAACAAGACAAAAATACTAAGTACAAAAATCATTTTTTTGCAGTGTGTGAAAACGGTTATGTTCGTTTTAACGTCCTCACAGCTTCTGATGGACCGCAGCGTTAGCCGACCTTTAAAGTGGTTCGGAAGCGCTTTCTTTCTTTTTGTTTTCTGCTCTGTCTCTTTTGCCTGTCAGGCAGGACCGTTCAGTTATCTGGGATGCAAGCCAAGGCGAACGCATCAAAATTAAGACCAGTAACCGCTGCGCAAACCCAGAGACGGGAAGTGCCGTATTAACCCACGGCTGCTTCCTGTCCGGTTGGATTAATGGAAAGACGCACTTTGAGACATAAAGGAAAGGGAGGAAAATGAGGAAATGAAGAACAATGATTTTTTCTTCATTGAGAGGTTCTTTCTGACACCCAGCTTCTTTATATGTCGCTATCGTGGACGTACGGTACTTCTTTCACTAGTATTATGATGATATATAAACAACAATGGGCTGGAAAACCAGATGCTATTATTTTCTTTCATTGAATTTATTTTGTTTATATTCTTATACTTCAGACTATGAGGACAGATATATGACATGCTCTTACTTGAGCAGTATGTGAAGTAACTTAAAAAGACTGATAACCACATTTAAGATGACAGTATTATGTGATTTTTGTGTATTTGAGCACTTTTTAACAAATTGTGAATCATTGATTTCAGGTGCTTATTCTTGGTGGGAGAATGAAAAGAATGTGTCTTAATAATTCAGTTTCAGATTATTTTATGATTGTAATCGTTATAAGGTTTCATTATGTCTTTGGAAATGTATCTGTAAGCTGTTGACAGAACTATTTTTAATAAACTCCTGTGAAACAGAATATTTTATCTCATGTGGAGTGATTTCACAAATCATCTGAATATACAATTATTCTGCAGTCTAAAGTAGTTTATTCATTTCTAAACTGTGCATTGAACAGAGTTGTATTACATGCTGAACTATCCATTTTAAAAGCTGAATTATAAAACAAACTGTTAGGACTTTACTCTCTGATAGAATGAGCTGCGTTTGATTCGTTTGATGTCTGCAGCTCTTTTAGAGCAGACTGGCTTTAATTATTTCTCCAGTCTTTCATGTTGTTTGTTTGAAGTCTCAGTTAAAGTGCGCTTTGGGTGCACTTTTTGTGAGAGCTTTCTCGTGTGATTAAAACGTTCAATAATGAATGGAAGGAAATGTTTCTTTCTTTTACAATGTGTTCTGTAGAGCTCCATGTCTGCATTGGGCATTGTGTGCTTGGATGTGTGCAGACACTCAAATGTAGTTGTGCATATGAAAGGCAGACTTTAAAAACAACAACAACAAAAAAAAAAAAAACAATATTGAGTCAGACTGAGTTGTGCTGTTTGCGTCACTATAACTTTTACTCATTTACAGGCTTTTCGTCATAAAGTGTGGTCAAATCTAATTAACATTTAAAGTTTGTTGTTCTGCAAACTGTTTGTTTTAAAATTCACCTTAGAAACAGCAAAGCAATGCCCTAACAACTACCCTGAACACCCTAGCAACCACATAGCAACAGTCTCACAACTGCGCAAATCATTTTAGAAATAAGAAAGCAACGCCCTGGCAACTACCCTGAACACCCTAGCAACCACATAGCAATGCTCTCACAACCACTCAAATCACTTTAGAAATAAGAAAGCAACGCCCTGACAACTACCCTGAACAGCCTAGCAACCACATAGAAATGATCTCACTACAGTTCAAATCATTTTAGAAACAAGAAAGCAACACCCTGGCAACTATTCTGAACACCCTAGCAACCGCACAGCAATGCTCACACAACAACCCAAATCACTTTAGAAACAGTAAAGCAATGCCCTGGCAACTACCTTTAGCACCCTAGCAACCGCACAGCAATGCTCTAACAACCACTTAAATCACTTTAAAAACAGTAAAGCAACCCCTTGACAACTACCTTGAACACCCTAGCAAACGCATAGCAACGCTCTCACAACCACTCAAATCACTTTAGAAACACTAAAGCAACCTCCTAGAAACTATACTGAACACCCTAGCAACTGCATAGCAAAGCTCACACAACAACTAAAATAACTTTAGAAACAGTAAAGCAAAGCAACGCCCTGGCAACTACCCTGAACACCCTAGCAACCACACAGTAATGCTATAACAACCACTTAAATCACCTTAGAAAAAGTAAAGCAACCCCTTGACAACTACCCTGAACATCCTAGCAACTGTGCTCTCACAACAACTCAAATCACTTTAGAAACACTAAAGCAACCTCCTAGCAACTATCCTGAACACCCTAGCAACTGCATAGCAACGCTCACACAACAACTAAAATCACTTTAGAAACAGTAAAGCAACGCCCTGGCAACTACCCTGAGCACCCTAGCAACCACACAGCAATGCTATAACAACCACTTAAATCACCTTAGAAAAAGTAAAGCAACCTCTTGACAACTACCCTGAACATCCTAGCAACTGCATAGCAACACTCTCACAACCACTCATCCCTTTAGAAACAGTAAAGCAACACCTTAGCAACTACCCTGAACACCCTAGCAAACGCTTAGCAATACTCTAACCACTCCATTATCAACACACCATAGCGACACCCTGGCAACCACCTATAACGCTTTAGCTTTAGATGGCAGATTTTGCTTGGGCAGGCAAAATGTACAGAAAGACAAATAGTTGCACATGAAGTTCACTAAACATAAATCACACAGATTTTGTATTTCTGTTTTGAATTGACAAACTAAAATGTTCTACTTGTGTGAAAAACAACAAAACAAGAATCCATTAAAGCAGTACAGCTGTAGTCCCCTGACTCAACCAGCACTGTATTAATCCTCTATAGGTGATGGGTTGTGGCCTTGAACTGCTCGCTTCAACATGGCGGTTTAAAATAGCCAGAATTAGAGATGTATTTATAGGCAGCATTTGCGTTGCTATGCGTTTCCCTGACACCAGACACTACAACTCAATGGTTTGTTTGCGTCAGAGGAGCATCCACGACACACTTCGTCAGATTCTATAGCCAGCGTCCCTCACGAACAGGTGAACACACAGCGGAGAGACGGACAGAAGAGATGGGCTGACACCTGACACGTACAGTAGATCAGATGTTTGACGCCCAGGACGATGTCTTCTTCTCTCCATGGCTGCACTGCAGCACAGGAAGTTCTGGAAAGTTCTTTGGAGAAATAAAAATAGACACAAATGAGACCAGTGTTATTTTATACTATTATATTATTTATTCAAATTTTCAATCTAACACTCAAAAATGAACTCACTACCCTTAATTTCATTGAAAAAAGTTTCACACAATTTTATTTAGTTCATTCAAGATAAATCAGTCTATTTGGGTCAACACAATTGAATTGGTTTAGTTCAAATAAAATTTGCTCTAATATGTTTAACTTAACATTATTACATATGTAAATACCCTAGCAACCACTTATCCACCTCCCCAAACACCCTAGCAACCACTTAATCACCACTTAGAACACCCTATCAACCATTTAACAACCAGCTGGAACACCCTGGCAACCACTTAGCCACCAAGAGCAAACCTAGCAACCACTTAACCACCAAGAGCAAACCTAGCAACCACTTAGCAACCACTTAACCACCACCTTAACAACCACTTAACCACCCAGAACCAAGAGCAGCAACCACTTAACCACCACCTAAAACACCCTAGCAACCACTTAACAACCACCCAGAACATTCTAGCAACCACTTAACCACCACCTAGAACACACTATCAACCATTTATCAAACAGCTGGAACACCCTAGCAACCACTTAACAACCACCCAGAACACTCTAGCAAGCACTTAACCACCAGAGCAAACCTAGCAACCACTTAACCACCACCTAGAACACACTATCAACCATTTATCAACCAGCTGGAACACCCTAGCAACCACTTAACAACCACCCAGAACACTCTAGCAAGCACTTAACTACTACTACTACAAACACCCTAGCAACCCTTAACCACCACCTAGAACACCCTAGCAACCACTTAACTACTACAAACACCCTAGCAACCACTTAACCCCCAGAACATCCTAGCAGCCACTTAACAACCCTGAACACCCTATCAACCATTTAACAACCAGCCAGAATACCCTAGCAACCACTTAACAACCACCCAGAACATTCTAGCAACCACTTAACCACTACAAACACCCTAGCAACCATTTAACAACCAGTTGGAACACCCTAGCAACCACTTAACAACCGCCCAGCACACTCTAGCAACCACTTAACCACTACGAACACCCTAGCAACCACTTAACAATGAGCCAGAACACTATAGCAACTGCTTATCAACCACCCAGAACACTCTAGCAACCATTTAACCCCCAGAACATCCTAGCAACCACTTAACCATTTAACAACCAACCAGAACACCCTAGCAACCACCTAACCACTACAAACACCCTAGCAACCACTTAACCACCCCTAACACCCTAGCAACCATTTAACAAATAGCCAGAACACACTAGCAACTGCTTAACAACACTCTAACAACCACTTAACCACCCCAAAAGAACAAAATTACAAGAAAATGCTCAGAACTGACAACCTTGTCTGACTGAACTATTCAAGCTGATTATTTGTGAATTAAAGAATATTACATTTGTGAAGTTTCATTTAAGTTTTATTCCTCATGTTGTGTAGCCAAACCCTCAAGGCATTTAATAAACAAAAGGCTCAGGGAAACATGTGGTTTAAACTCTAGCATCTCTCTGTCTTTGTGTTTCATTTGATTAAACTGACTCAAGCATCTCATGGGAGCACCAGGGGGTTCCTGAACACAAGCCAAGATCTCTGTCTGTTGAAATATCACTGTTGTGGCCCGGGGACAGAGACAGAGACACTGCTGAGGTCTCACAGTGAGGGGTGGCTCAGCATTTGTGCCTCAGCTCTTTCTGCACAACATCACTTCCTCTAGCTGTTTCTTTACCTCCCTGTGAGAAATCAGAAGATCGAACAAGCTCATCCGGCCCTGCCAGCCAACAATAAACAACAGCAATTTACTTTGGAACAAAATAATCAACTGCATTATCTCAGGGTTAAATGTTCAGGGTTAAAATGCTCAAGTTGATGAATGAGGAGCGACCGCTAAGCAATAAAACATCAGAGCAATAGTGCAAAGAATCCACTGTTTTCCTCCTCTGAGCTCCATCAGCTTTTATACGTCTCTGCTTTGGGCTCTTGTCTGACCTTTGACATCATCTAAACAAGAGCAGAGTGAACAGGAGTAAATGGTTTCTGTGTTAATGCAATGGGAAAGACCTTTAGAAGGAGTGCTTCTATTCACAAATTAAATACACGGTGCTGAACCTCCTACGGCGGCTCTGCTCTTTAAACGCGAGAATGAGAAGCTGTTCTTTGCGGGAATTCTTTTGCTTCACCCATACAAGTTGGCAAAAAACTAAAAAGTTATCTGTCATCCTGCAGTATTGTGTTTCTAACAGAGCGAAGCATCGCTCCTGCTGTTCTGAGCTTCAATTCAACACACTGCAACCAAGAAAAACAGAGCTGAACTGAGACTGAAACGGGAGGCGTTTTAGAAAGCTATAGATCTGCTTAAGTGTCTCGTAGAGAGACAGGACGGCCAATTAACGCTCAGAAAACTCTGTCATGGCTGCAGGGATGGAAGATCTCAGCGTGGGATCACTGTACTTCCCGTGCCAGACAGTTCCTGGCAGTGACATGACTTTGAACCGGCATGCATTCAGGATGAAGACAGAATAAAACACATCTGATCTCACTGATCTGAGCGATTCATCTCAGTAAATCCTAAAGTTACTGTCATCCATTTCACATTGACAGGGTGACTCCCTAGTTCTCTTCCTTTCTTTGGTTGTGAATAAAAGCCAAAGAACAGGAAGGAAGGAATAAGAGAATGTGAGGTTTTCATTATAGCCTTCAAAATAAACTCAAGGCCTTTTGACTTTGCAGCGTTCTGAACTCTCTGAAATGCAATTACGGTGTTGCTGTTGCAACACTGATCTTCATTTCAAAAGAAAGAGCTGGCAGACCTTCTTGTCTCTGGTTGAAAGTTGAGAAATCGACTGAAACCCAAGGGAAAGAAATGACCAAAAGATCTCTTCAATATCTCAATTGTATTGCCATCAGACTAAATGCATCCTGCTTCTCAGATGCTTCTCCTGGGAAAATTACCCCAATCTCACATGCATCTTGTCAAAACAGATCTCAAAACAGTCTCAAACTGCTCACATTTGCCAAGAAAACAAAGATCTAAATATGAAGCCAAATATTTCTTAAATGATCTGAGCTGCTCTGCACATACATTTTATCAAGTATCTTTACTCTTACATTGTTTTAGAGAAACATCTGCAACAACACTGATACTTAAATGAAATGTAACTGAGAAGAACACAGAAAGGAGGCATGTTTGCGCTAAACAAAAAAACAATTACTTAATTTAAATTTGCACAATGAAAAGGTAAAATACAAAAAATTGGCACAGCTGTTCAGTGAATTTCATAATGCCATAATCCCCAGTGAACACACAGTGATTTCTCAACTTTCATCCAGAAACATTTCTTTGGAAGCACAGTTCAGAATTGCAAAAGCAAAATCCCAAAGGCATATCGTTTTCCTCAAATGTTGCTCTATGTAAATTAGGCTCATAATAGATGTGTTTTGTTCGTAAAAACCAGTGCTAAACCTCACTAAACCATCCAATCGGTAGTAGAGACAAGTGGTGTATACAAAGGGGCAGGGACTTAAAGCGAGCTTATGACCCACGCTTACTGGGAATTCCTCGTTGATGGGCAATCCACAGTCCCGATCACAAGCGAGGTTCAGTGGGTTACCCACACCTCTCAGCACAGGATAGACGTATGGTTATCTACCTACTGTGGCGCGAGTGCAGATCTGGACATCTAAGGCAATCAAAGACCTGTTATTGCTCCATCTCATGTGGCTGAACGACACTTGTCCCTCTAAGAAGTTGGACGCCACCACACGAGATGTGTAACTATTTATCATGCCGGAGTCTTGTTTGTTATCAGAATGAACCAGACAATCTGTCCACCAACTGGGAACGGCTGTACACCACAAGACTTGAGGTTTCCCACAAACTGCCTGGAAATTCATGGGAATGACGCCCTCCCTCTGACCCACTCGGGCATCCCAGCGAGGATGCGCCGTCCCGGGCATGATTCAATTTTGCCCTCCATTCGGAAGTCTGGTTCTCAGGAGGCTGTGTGATGGACTGTACTTACTGTAGGTTTTGAACCATTTGAAAAACAGACCTCCAGGACAGCAAAACCAGGGGGGATAGTTTGCTGCTGGCAGCCCAGAGCAGTGCATTTCAGCGGGCTTGAGTCAGACTTCAAACGAAGTGGGGGCTCGAGTCAGACTTCAACCCCCTCATACGTGCTTGAGCATCCCAGGGAGGGCTCACCGTCCCAGGTCAGACACACTGGAGGAATTTCTTGTCAGAAAAAAAGTATCAAGTGCGGGCTTGGGCCAAACATCCAGCCTCTCTGACCTACTCTGGCCAGCCCCGGAAGGATGTCTTGGTCTCGGGCACATTCAGATTTGCGTGCCACACTGGAGAGTGGCGGCGGGAGCAGAGGCTGTCCTTACATACATTACATTTTGCGACATAGGTTTTAAATGCTTGAACACAGACCCGATCCGGGTCTGGCAGACCAATGGAACGGTTTGCTCCAGGTGGCCTGAAGGTGTGTGCCTCCTCAGGCTCGATCGCTAGGGCTATTTTGTTTGCTCCTTATTAGGGCTGCACGATTTATCGCAAATTTATCGCACGCAGTTTGGCAAAGGCTGCGATTATTTCATGCGTAGCTTGTCAGAGTTGTACGGCTCTGTGATCAGTAGTAAATGCTTCTCCATCTGAAAGCCAGAGGGCGCACTCAGGCAGAAACTGCAAATATGCCTTGCTGCCGAAGTAGAACACGCGTCATTCCAGGAAATCCTATACAATCGCTGTAGCTGAATAAACAGATTGAAACGTTTTGATTGATTAAACATGATTAATAAACACACGACTGCCATATTCTGTGTAAGAAGTCACTTCATCTGACAGAAGGATGCTCAACTGTTATGAAGTGAGTTTGGAGTAAAACATATTATTAAATGTTTTCTTTTGTTGGACAAGATGTTAATAAATGCTTCTCATGTCTGGAAAGAAGTTTGACGCATGTTGTTTTTTCAAATGCACATTATAAGCGATTCAAACTTTCAGATGTTTTCAGATGGATTAGCATTTGGAGCCATAATTCACTGACAAGCCACGCATAAAAAAATAATTGCAGCTATGCGATTTCATAATCGCACTAAGACAAATCGTTTAAGCGCGATTTCAATGGGTTTTTTCAAATCGTACGATTAATCGTGCAGCCCTACTCCTTATTGCCATTTTTGATCAATTTAATGCATCCTTGCTGAATAAAAGTATTGATTTCTTTAAAAATTAAAGAATTAATTTCTTTTAGAACAACAGTTTTCAATTCATAGGTAAATTACTTCACTCAACATAACTCAAATTTCATTCTACAAAACAAATTGCACACATACCTCAAACATGAATTTTGACTTTGTTGTTTGAAATGTAAGTTGGTAAACAAGAACCACAACTATGGTACTTTGACAAATCGGACAACTATTGTAGTCTTATTATAGCAACTTTCAGGATTACACATTTACCACATAATTCCTTTAGTGAATCATCACATATAAAGCGTGCACATTTCATTCTCAGTAAATTTCCCTGTGTGTGAGTTTATGGAGACTGATAAGCATTATAGAGTCATTGTGTGCTGGGCTGGAAGGTGGTAAGGATCTTATGAAACAATGGCTTTTTTGTTTTTGAATGATTTCCATCAATTCTGCCTCCGCATTGAGCACTATTCCCGCAAGGCAAAACAATCGTCTGATTGGAGCAGTGCGTGAGTGATGATAACCACAGACTGTTGTCCTCTGTGACGGAAAACTCTGGCTCGCGCTGATCGATTGGCGTGTACTCTTTACCCCGCTCGCACTGTTGCTGCAATACTCCCACCCTACTCCTCACACACACTTCCTAATTGAACCCAGGAGTGCGGTGCTCAGGCCGGTCAGCCTTTGTTCAACTTTCCTCATCAAGAGCTCTTGCAGATATTATGCAGAGCTGCGTCCATCTGCCTCAGACAGACATATCCCACAATGCCACGAAGAAGGAAAGACGTCAAGCCTCTCACACAGGAAACCGCAGAGCAATGTTTGATTGAAATCTGTATGACAATACATTATACTCTGTAATTCATTCGCTCATGATTGTTTGAGTGAAAGTGAACATAGTATAGGCCTAGCTAAACTACCGTTCATAAGTTTGAAATAAATGAATACTTTTAATCAGCAAGGATGCATTAAATTGATCAAAAGTGACAGTAAAGACATTTATAATGTCACAAAAGATTTTTACACAAACAAAAAGATCAAATATTAACATTTTAGAATGGTAGTTTAATGTAGTAGAAGAAAGCTTTGCGAAAACAGTTTGATGAAATCTCAAAGGAAGTGGCCCAACGTCGCTGTCAATTGGGTTGTGTTGTTTCTTGACGTGTGAGATCGGTTGACCTTTGAACAACCTTTTTAGACAATGATCTCAGAGCTGGGATTCAGGAAAACACTATGACATCAGCACTGGTATCAATGAGCCTCAGGACACACACATGCACGCACACACACACATCTAATCCGCTCATATAAATTTTAAATGGGAAAACAAAGAACAATCCAAGCTTGTCATAGTTACAAAGCACTTACACTGCTGCAATGTGAATGTTTGTGGTTCACATAAGCACTTTCTACCACAAGTGCCAATGTCTGAAGAAAAGGTAGTTCTAGGCAAGAAATATTATGGCACTTGAGGGAAAATCTAGGTTCAATTTAAGTCAACAGCAATTGTTGCAAAATGTTGATTACTATTTAAAAAAAAAAAAACTTTTTACTAAGAAAAATCAAAATGGAAGTAAAAAGTATCAGCATCCACATGGTTTAAAGTTGGCATGAAATATATCTTCTAAATGCATGTTATTGGTCTTATTGTAAACAATTTATTCATGCAGTAGTGGCTCGTCTGAATTTTCACCTTACTTCTGAGGTGAAAATGGGAGAAGGAAGATTTAATGTTAATAAAATTCCTTGTTATTCATTCCGTTCCATGACTCAGAATGTGTATTTCAACATAAAATATGACTGAAGTCGACTGAAGTGTTGAATCTGCTGATGTAATATTTAGTAATTACAATCATTCAGAAAATTGTGCTAAGGCGAGTCTGAAGGATTGGGAAGGACAGCAGAGGCAAATCCAAAGCTGGAGACTATTGCCTCCATTGGAAAAAAAAGAGCCATTGAGTATTTCACTTTCAGCAGATTGTTAAGAAAAAAATACATCACAGAGGAGACTAGCCTCCCTTGGTATATCAACCAATTATCGTAGAGACATAAATTAAGTGATATTAGTTTGAATTGCTACCACTGGTAATGTACCAACATTACCAAGCTACCATTCGAACAGCAGCTACAAATTAAAACTGAAGGAAGACCACATGCCTAAGTTGGATATACAACAATCAGTTTTACTAAACAGCTGAATGTCATTTTCTGTCTAAAAGTGACCAAAGAAGTCATTTTAAAGCAGTTAAGGAAAAAAAAATTGAGCATCCCAGGAAAAAAAAAAGTCAATTAGATTTTTGAATGGGGTTTTGGTTAAACACCTGAAATAAGGTCTGTGGTGAACACAAGCTGAAAATTTTCATGTTTTATTCTACAACTTAAAATACATCAGTAATACCCCTTTTTTTGTAGTTTTTACTGTTGTTAACAAGACTACAAAGGTTGTCTGAGACATTAAACGTCTTCACACTGAACAAGTAAACTCATCTACTCAGTAGTCCACTTTCACAGCCTCATTGTGTTTATAATCACACTCTTGCAAACTATTATAACTCAAACTTTGAGGGGAAAATGTGTTTTAAATAAAGACAAAGAATTCTTGGATGTTTTGTTGACATTGAAGACATGCAACCATGGTGTACTTCATTTGTAGCCTATGTTTAGCTTTTTACTTCTATGAATTTTGAAGCCTAAATTCAATTGGCAGAAGTTGTGTTTATTTGTGAAGATCATTATGATGAACAAAACGTGTAATAATCATAAACATTTGTTGGTCTCAGAGCTTATTTTCGGCAATAATCCAAAAGCCAATGGAAAATTTTGTCGAGGGAATCAGAGTGGTGCAAACTTATGGGTCGGCCTGCAAAAATACGCCATCACTGCAGAAGAAAAGAACTGTTGAAATGTCCGTTTCATCGCAACTTTAAATGCTGAAATGTAAAGCTCATTTTTATGCACTTTAATGCTACTGTAAAAATGTCTATTATTTAACCCTTGTGCATCCTTACGGACATTTCTGTCTTTTTCAGTTTTATTGTTTTGATCATTTTGCCTGTGTTAATGCCAACTGCATAAATTTTGGTGTGTATTTTTATTGGAATTTTTAATATTTCACCCTCATTTCCTTTAATACATCTATTTTACACTAGGTACACAAAATAGTTAAAAATGTTCCCATTGAAACCCATTAAAACTGCAATTTTTAATCCTAAGGCAAATTAACTATAAAATGATGCAGTCTTTGTTAATAGGCTTTCATTCTGTTGCCAAGGCTTCAAAATTAAAATGTTTACTATTTTCTTACCAGATGGTGCCATTTTCTCAGGTTTGACCTATAAAGCAAATACTCGATTTATTCATTTTCTGCTTCTTCATATATAGAGCCAATTGGAAAAATTTTGCAGCTATAATTGGTGGGTAATGTGGGTGAACTGTAAAAAATCAAAAGTTGAGAAAACTTAAAAGTTTAAAGCAACAAACATCAGCAGATTTTTGTGTGTTTTCTCAACTTGATTTCGTAGGAGATTTTTGAGTTTTCTCTACTTTTTGTTGTATAAATTGAATACAACAAGTTGAGAAAACACAAAAATCTGCTAAAGTTTGTTGCCTTAAACTTTTAAGTTTTCTCAACTTTTGATTTTTTACAGTGTGTGTGAATGTCAGAATGTGGTTTATATGTGTGTAATAAAAAAGTGTGTGTGTGTGTACGTGTGTGTAATATTTGAAAAAGAAAAACTCTACTGTACTGCAAAATCACAAATGCAATCACATCTAATGGGGAAAATTTCAAAATTTTACTGAAAGCTCATTTTTTGATATATCAACCTCAAATTTGCAACACAACTTATTTAGATTCATGGCTTGATTTTCTAGCAGTTTTAGAGTTCAACATGTTTCATAAAATATATATTTTATAAAATTATGTTCATAAATAATTTCATTTTTTTTTACTTCAACAATAATCTGCCTTTAACAATAGTCTTCTTTAAAATGAGACCAAACTTAAGTCTGTGCTCCCAAGCTACAAATTTTTATGACAGTTTTTGTACATGGACATTTTTGTCCTCTATGAACCTATGTGTAGTTTTTTTTTTTTTTTTAAATGACGCACGTGTTAAGAAACATCAATTACATCAACAGGCACATTGTCATACATCTGTTGCAAAAAGCTTTTGTTTCGACTTTTTCTGGCTGGTTTTTATCATCAGATATCATAAACATATGTGCACACCAAAAAGTTTATGTTCTTTCCAATGTATGCCACCTTGTGACTGCAAAATTTCCAGCAAAAAATGACCTTAATTTTCACTCTGCACCTCACACAAAGCGATCACTTTACTTCAGTGGACTTGGAATATATCACACGGTTGTATGGACTACTTGAGTTACTAGCAGTATTTCTGAATTAAACATCCACTCTTCGTGAGGTTGCATCAGTGTACACTCTGCTCTGGGTTGGGACACACTATTAAAACTAAATCAAAGGTCATTTTATTAGGCTTTTGTGACTACAAAATAACAAGGGGGTTTTTGTCGGCACTGCATGGAAAGTGGCGGCTGGCACCGAGGCGTTTTTCCCAGGGTAAACGATGTGAATTGTTGAGATGGTTAGTGCAGGAAGCACGAGGGTGTGTCTCGCACAGCAGCTGCGGAGGTCGGGAAGCATTTAACAGTGATGTCATGAGAGGTACGGTCTTCACAGCGCAAAGTTTCCTTTTATCTCACCTCGGCCTGCTGTGAGAAAAGCTCACAGTTCATCCGTCAACCTCCAGAGATGCATTAAAGTGCCGTGACATGATGGCTGCGGGTCTGTGGTGTGTTTAGTCACAGGATTTGCACAAAAGATTTAGTCACAAAAGATTTAGTCTGGATTTGCACAAAAGATGAACATGATGGCACATGCTAGTCAATGAGTTGAATCAACTCCACAGCAACTACAATAATTTATCCACTAACTATAACTATTCAGAAACGTCCCAGCAATTGCTGTTTTCGGCTGGTCTGACTCTCTTCATGGCATCAGCCATCAAATTCAAAAAGCTGTCCAATATGGAATGGTGGTAGCTAAAAAAATCATCCTTTGTCTATGGAAAAAGGCATCAAAACCACTTTTTAAATCTTGGCTCTCTGAACTTTCCGCCACTTTGCATTTGGAGAGACTCAGACACAACCTCTCTGGTAATATTGCTGGCTTTGAGGCCACCTGGGAACCCTTTCTTAAACATCTATCAAATGTCAAGGATAACAGTTTAAAGGTTTGACCCATTTATTATTCACATGTCACCATATTGCCCTTGTACACTGGCCTAGAAATGTATAACATTATAGGAAATATGTATAAAACTGAAGGAACTGATGTAATTCAAGGTTGAAAAATCATTCAAAATGTTTTTTTTTTCTCCCTGTTTCTTGTCATTGTCTCTTTGTAATGTTCTATGTTGTCTTAATGCCAAAATAAAAACATAATATTCAAAAAAAAAAAAAAAAAAACTATTCAGAAACGTCCAGTTTCATTCTAAAAGTTGTAACTTCTTCCTGAGTCTCTCCATCAGTGTCGATTCCGGTTTGAACAATGTAAGGCTGAACACCGTTACTGACAATCCTTATTTTGGCTGCGTGAGATTCTCCAGCTTTGTTGTTGAGCAACCAATTCTTTGAGCTGAAACTTCACAGACACATTCTGGGGACACCAGAGACATATTACATCTTGTAAAAAGAGCAGGTCCCCTTTAAAGATGTGAACATGTTACTGTCGGCCACAGTCAGCAGGAGTCTGAGTTTATGAGATCGCAGGGCGTTATTGGACGGCATTATTATCTATGAAGTGTGAACATTCCTGCCCCCTCCGCCAAGGGACGAGCGTGAAAAGGGTTTTTCGGTGAGCTTTTAAAGAGAGGTCAAATCCGGGGCAAAGTTTGTGACCACCAAGGGGAAACTAAAATACACAGATGACGCCTTTAGAAAACTGCTTATTTATTTTACGCCATATAAACTACTCATATAAAAATATCTCAATTGTTTTTATATTAAATGGAGAGCCATTTCTAGCTTTTTTTTTTTTTTTTTTTTTGAAGTCTCCAGACCCTAATCTGTCTTCTCTAGAGATTCATATCAACATCTCCACATTAATTTATAGCTCTCTTACTGGATGACAACTAGGTTAAATAATTTCTATTCATATTCTCTTTTTATTGAGTAAAACATAAACTGATACAGACAGACTTCATCTTCTAGACTCAATCAAACACAGATGTCTTCTCAGGGCTTACCTGCAAAGTCTTCTGTCTATTTGAAATATTATTTGTGAACATATGGTTATGTATTTCTTAATTAAACCATATTAAACTTCTGTATGCTAAATGTTTATGTTCTTACATGTGCGTTAACGGCTTAGATTGATCTGGGCCTCGGCCGCTCAGGCCTTGACTAGAGGAAATGTGGAGTCCAGGGAGGAGTCGGTTCCCACACCCAGAAGAAGGGCTTTCGGCTGGTCTAACACAAACACTACAGCCCTCAGGAAGGAAAAGGTTCCCAGACACCTCACAGACCCAAAGCCAGCCGAGGAGCGATCGATGATCTGAGCCGAGTGACACGCTCATGGTTTGCATAACGTTACACACACAAAGCGCGAAGAAACGCTCATTTACGATTATGTCAAGTCAAATATCACTATAGCGCATAATTAATATTCAAAAGAACAGCTTACCTGTCTCCCATAAGTTTTGTCTGAGGAACTGCTGTAGTGTGTTTTGATTCGCGAGTCGTTCAGACCGCTTGCTAACCGATTTGGCCGATTCATTGAAATTAGTACTAATGAATGATTCTTTTGCGATTCACGAAACGTTTCGTCCAGACCGCTTTGTGTACCCAAACCAACCGATTCATTAAAAGGAATTTGCTAGAATGATCCCGTTGTGATTCGCGAAACGAGTCAGGCAACTTTGCGAAAATGATCAACTAAAAAATAACTGGTTCTTTTGCGAGCGGTGAACGATATTTCGCAAATCGCAAAAGAAGCATTCATTCTAGCCGATTGTTTTCAATAAATTTGTCAAATCTTTGCGCAAAAGCTCTCTGAATTCTTTTGTGAATCACAAAATAATCATTCAATATCCAATTTGACCTTAAAAAATTGACTAGAATGAACGATTCTTTTGCGATTCACGAAACGTTTCGTTTAGACCGCTTTGTGAACCAAACCAACTGATTCATTAAAAGGAATTTGCTAGAATGATCCCGTTGCGATTCGCGAAATGAGTCATTCGGGCCACTTTGCAAAGAAGTCTGACCTAATAATCATTGAAAATAATCAACTAAAATAACCGGTGCTTTTGCAAGCAGTGAACAATATTTTCGCAAATCGCTAAAGAATCGTTCATTCTAGCTGCTGTTTTTTTTTTTTTTTTTTTTTTTTTTTTCAATAAATCAGTCAAATCTTTGCTCAAAAGCTCTCTGAATTCTTTTGTGAATCACAAAATAATCATTCAATATCCAATTTGAATTTAAAAAATCGACTAGAATGAATGATTCTTTTGCGATTTGCGAAACTATCTTTCAGACTGCTTTGCAATGCAAACTCTTTTTACAGATTCAATTAAACTAAATGATTCATCTATGAATCAGAAATCACTATTAGAAATGTGATAAAAACTCATGTTACTGCCTTTGGCATAGTAAAATACTCAGTCAAATATATTTTACCCTGTTCATTCATAAATACACACACATGTTTTGGCAGGGGTGTGTGAGCACTCAGGGTGTGAAGTTCATTCTCCATATGTGTGTGTGAGTGTCCTGCTAATCGAATAAGTTTCGCTGTCCATGTCTAATGGACCTGTCTCCGCAGTTCAGAATAAATAGGCTCAGCCTCAGAGCAGTTCACACACACACACACACACACACACACACACACACACACACACACACACAATTAACATCTTCTCTCTTACAGCTATGCCTTACAGCACAGGAAACACAATACTCAATATGAGAGTTCACGCAACATAAAGTTCATTTGGCCTGTTCACATGTTTCTTTAAACTCAACAGAACTTTACAAGCAAACTTTAGATGTGCTTGTGCTCTTTCTTCCAACAAAGCCTCCAAATTTTAGTTTATTGCATCTTCATTAGTGTGAAATTGGATTAAACTACAGAATTTAACTCTGGCAAACCCTTGATATCATTCTTCTTGGTTTATTGTTCCAATTACAGAATGTCCTCCAACGCAAACCTCAGGACTGCTTCCAAGACACTGAGAAAATCAGTCTTTGACCACAGCTGATGAACTTCAGGGAAATAAAATGCTGTCTAAACTCAGAGTTCACACATTGAACTCTGGGGAGAAAAAAGCTTCAATTTAAAAGTTTCAATTTTGACCCCATTTGCAGCTGGCCTTTCTGAGCTCCGCCAATGATTAATATTTTTTCATGAGAAAATCATCATATTATACATATTTTATGCAAATTGATATTTGTAAAATTGCAAAAGAAAAAATCATCCAGACCATTTTGATCCAATTTGAGCAATTAATTGAAAAGAATTGACTTGAATGATCAATTCTTTTGGGATTAAAAAAAAAAAAACATTAATCCAATCTGACTGGTTCATTGACAAGAATTGACTAAAATGAATGATTCTTTTGGGATTCACAAAACAATCATTCAGACCGCTTTGCGAACCGATTTGACCAATTCATTACAAAGAATTGACTAGAATGAACTATTTATTTGTGATTCATAAAACAATCATTTAGACCATTTGCGATTCAGTTTGACTGATTCATTGAAAAGTATTAACTAGAATAAACAATTCATTTGTGATTCACCAAAAAAATCATTCAGACCATTTGCAATTCAATTTAACTGATTCACTGAAAGGAACTGACTACAATGAACAGTTATTTTGGGATTCACAAAACAATCATTATGTGTGTTCAACTTGAAGCAGCACAGCGATTCAGCGATTCGGCATAGTGATTCAGATGACTCTGTAGGCTTTCGAATCGCTCTCGCAGTACTTTGATATTAGGGCCACTTCAAGTCGAACACACCTATTGAAACCGCTTTGCGATCCAATTTGACTGGTTCATTGGAAAGAATTGACTAAAATTAATGATTCTTTTGGGATTCACAAAACAATCATTCAGACCGCTTTGCAAACTGATTTGACGGATTCATTGAAAAGAATTAAAAAGAAGGAACAATTCTTTTGGGATTCACAAAACAATCATTCAGACCTCTTTGTGAACCGATTTGACCAATTCATTGCAAAGAATTGACTAGAATGAACTATTTATTTGCAATTCACATTTAGACCATTTGCGATTCAATTTGACTGATTCATTGAAAAGAATCAACTGCAATGATCAATTTATTTGTGATTCACAAAATCATTCAGACCATCTGTGATACACTTTGACAGAATCAGATTCAATGAAAAATACTAGAATGAATTATTCCTTTGCAATTCACAAATTTTTTGAAAAACAAAACCTGTGAATTTTCCATACCACCACACTGCAAATAACTTTGTAAGAAAATCTTTCATGAGAACAATTCAGGGAATGGCAAGACAGAAAAAGTGTATTTGCCTCCAGGGTAAACACTACAGTGACACATGGATGCAGGAACAGGAATAAACTTTGATAAACTTTGCTGTATGCATGTCAGTCAAACATAAAGTCAGAATTCTGACGTTATCAAACATGATCCTCCTGGAAAAGGGAGGTGAAATGTTTGCCGTCTCTTTTTCTGGACAGTTTGGCACCACTTCTGCATCCACACAGACAGGACAGGACTCCACCCGCACCTCTGAATACACAAACTGATAATGCAGAAAACATTTTATTCCTGCTTACTCATTATATAAAAGTCTGACTGGCTGAAAAACAGCTTGCGATTTCAAAACTCATGCACAGATGTTGTGGTGCCGCTGTATCTCAGAGTTTTTCACTTATCAGTTTCATAATGTCAGCAGAATGAATGATGGCAACAGTCTGTTCCGCAGGCTGAGAGAGATCAGGGCTTTTTGGCATTTTATTTTTTAATCTCTATTAAATGTGATGAAAAAAATATTAAAACTGATTAAACCTCTATTACTAAGTATTAAAGTTTAGCATGTGTGTCATCCTGCTGTGTTTGAAAAATTAATTCCTCTAATCGTGTTACGTCGAATGACTCCTCTGTGCTGTTGCTTTACTAAGCAGTTAAAATGTCAAGTTGCTTTTGCATCTAAACATCTTAATGTGTATAATTTTCATTGCAGCATCATGAATACTACAAAAGCATAATTCTGAAGCATGTATGTTTGTTCACATCAGATTCAAATAGGTCCAAGTTCATGAAGCCTGTTTTCAGTCCTGAGCACTTCTGCCCTCTGCTGCTCAAAAGAGACATTGCACTGAATATTACCGGAACAGACTGCTGCTGTCATGGTGAAAGATCCGCTTTAGGGATGAGTGAATTATTCATGTCTTGTAATAATACAAATTTCATGGGTACGTTATGATAAAGTTGATCTCTGGATTATCTGTTCTCTTGCTCTCTGATAGATTTGAATTCAGATTTGGTATCCTAAAAAGGGCTTGTAATGCTAATACATTTGCACCATTTATCCACTTGTTTCCCCTTGAATTAATTAACAATGACCGACAGATATAATTAGCAGGATACTGAACTTTGAAAATATTTTCAAATATGCATGTTTTTTATTTAAATGTACACTATGTAACTTTTTTTTTGCTCAATGTTAATAAAATGTAAAGAATGAGTAATGAAATAATGAGATGCATCATCAATTCTTTTTCTAAAAACGTGTTTTTGTCTCATTCACTAATGTTAAGCCTATTATAAGTGTTTAGACCTGTCGGGATGGTTTTCGCGGGAAACTGCGTTCATCCGTCTGTGTCTCGTCATATCCGTAAACAGAGAAAAGTTGCTCCGGGTACTTTGACTCGTGTCTGGCATGGAAGTGAAAAGATTAGTTGTCACAACGAGTGGGAAATATTGACAAGGAACAGCTAAATCTCCAACCTCAGAGGAATCACCCGTTTTAAACAAATGGCGAACAGAGGAGAGTCTGCAGGTAAAAAAAAAAAAAAAAAAAAAAAGGAACGAGATAGTGCCCAAAATAAAGCGAGAATCAACAACAGTTTAGCTTTTCAAAGATGGCGAGAACTGAGCGATGTGAAATGTTGTAAAAGCGACATGGAGGTTTGTTGTTTTTATCCATCAAGTTTTATAATTTTTTAGTATGTTAACACTTATATTGGGCATATCAAAAGCTCAACATGGTTATGGGCAGTGTTGGGTGTAACGCGTTACTGTAATTAAATTACTTATCCAATGAAAAGTAAAGTAAGGGATTACCATTTTAGGTGATTTAATTACAGTTACTTATAATGTACTTGCGTTACATACTGTAAATTAGTTTAACAGTTCTGTTTAAATCAATATTGAATTTAAAATCTAAATTTGTCGTCTAAAGGTAAAAGTGAATGCTGCCTCTTTAAAATCGTTAGCTGTAGTGCAGTTGCGCGTGAGTTTGTAACTTCGCACCAGTTGGCTGTGTAGTCGCTGTCTGAAGATGTCGGCAGAAGCGAATGGCTGTTTTGCAGAATGGAAATATTGCAGTTACTTCACTTTTGACACAGGTAGGCAAGAACATTACGGTAATATGTAAACTATGTCCTAGGGAGGAAAAACCACTCGCGCGCTCTCTGAGAGACGGTCTTCAGTCAGCCAAAGCGCGCACACAAAGCCGCCTCTCGCGAGTGTCAAATTTTCGCGGTTTAATACACATAAACGTTCAAATACTCACACAGTTATGTCAAAATGCCCGTCTTGGCGTATATTCGCGTTGGTTATGTGAATGTGTAACAGCATATTGTCTCTGTCCATTAGGTCTTAGTGACAGCAGCCATTAAAACATGCTACTGTCTACTATTGGCTGTCTGTATTATAAATGATAATCAAACAACAAAAGAAAAGCTTTAATAAGGATTAATCTATATTTAATTTATACACTTATGACTATGAAGTTATTTTATATTCGATTTGATTATTCAATTTATGTGGTATTTTTACTTACTACTATTAGACCTACCTGGAAAAAAATATATATAGCATTGTTTTATTTGTATTTGTATATATTTTTACCATGGTATCGACTTTGGTATCGAGTATTGTGCACTTTTGGTGGTATCGGTACCAACTACTAGATTTTTGGTATTGTGACATTCCTATTTGTTACTAAAAATGCAAGTATTATAAAGTAAATAAAAGTATTATAGTATATGTTTTAATAAAGTTAAAATGTTTTAAAAAGCTCTAAAAGGCTAAACTGTTCCATGTTTGACTAAATTATTAAAAGAGTTTCCTTAAAAGAGTCTATTGTCAAGGTTTATTGGGATTTTAAGAAGTAATTAGTAAATTATTGTCAAGGTTTATTGGGATTTTAAGAAGTAATTAGTAAATTACTTAATTAAATTACTTTTCTGACAGAGTAATTAGAAAAGTATTTTAAATACAACATTGATGAATGTAATTAGTAATTAATTACTTTTTTGAAGTAATTTAACACAGATTATGGGGAAAATTTATAGTGTACAGTTTTTTTTGTTTTGTTTTGTTTTGTTTTTTCAGTTCAATAAGTTTGTATTATAGATTCAGTGTTTCTTTCTTCTTCTTTTTTTTTGTTTTGTTCGTTGGAGCCTTTAGTTTTTAATTTAGGTTCAGTTTTTACATTTAAATTTTATTTTTTGTATTTTTCATTTAGGATAACATTGTGCCAGTGGTGTGTCTCTCTAGATTCTAGTGAACGCTGCTAAAACAGATGGTTCAATCCCTCCTCACAATCAAGATTAGGATTACACAGAAGCCCTGCACGGTTTTACACGCGCACACACACATAATCAGTGTGTCTTAAGGAAATGAAACACAAAGAAAAATAGGGAAAAAACAATAACTTCATACTAGATTTCAAACTGCAGTAATGTTTTGCTGGAGTCACCACCAGTCAGTGATAGAAAAACAATGAAATTCATCCATGTATACGCATGTATACTCTTAAAAATAAAGGATCCAAAAGGGGTTTTTGCAGTTATGTCATAGAAGAACCATTTTTGGTTCCCAAAGAATCTTTCAGAATCCAAAATCTTTGGTTTTGAAAGAACCTTTTTCCACTATAAAGAACCTGGAAAGATTCCAAGTTAAAGGATGTTCTTTATATTGATGCCAATAAAGAACCTTTATTTTTAAGAGACTTGCATGCATACAGTGATATTTATGAGCCGTTTACATGACACCATTTTCAACTAAAAATTATAAACTTTTTATGCGTTCATTTATACAACAACGGCGTTTTGGAAATGGGTTTAAAATTGCAAGTTTTTGAAAAAAAGATACCTTTATTGTTTGTGTAAACTACAAAAATGTGAATTTGTGAAAACATTGATGCTATGCGCATGCATATTACGTGTTCAGTCTATAGGCTACATGTTTCTTTACAAAGTGACATCGCCATCTACTGGCCTGGCATGAATAATGTTCTAAGCTGTTTTTGGGGATCCGTGTGAAATCCGATTTATTTTTCTAAATGGTGGATGTTCATTGCGTTCTTGTGCACAATTTTTATTTTGCCCTATGTGACTCATCTGCAAATACTTTGGCAGTACAAATGTATTTGTGATGCCAACAAAACGCATTAAAACTGAGCGACTGACAGACAGAGACTAAGCCGCAAATGCCCTGGCGATACAGATGTGCAATTATTAGTCATGCCAATAAAGCACATTAGACTGAAACTGAGAGACAGACAGTGTGTTTGTGTGTGTGTGTGTGTATATGTGTTTGCAAGAGAGAGAGACGGGCAGAATGAGAGAGGGATTTGTGTGACTAATCCCTCACCGGTCTGTATGTTCTGAGACACCACTCACGGTCCGTCTCAGTCCTTCAGGTTCCTGCCACCGCCGCCACCATGAGTTTCATCGCAGATGATGTTGAGATAGACCCGGTCACCCTCAACCTCATCATCCTGATCGCCAGCTATGTCATCCTCCTCCTCGTCTTCCTCATCTCCTGCATCCTCTACGACTGCCAGGGCAAAGACCCCACCAAGGAGTATGCGCCCGACCCCGTGCCCAACGTCAACCCTACACCCATCCGGCTGGTGGTCATGCAGAGCTCGCCCGCCAACGCCCGGTGGGACCAGAACAAGATGGTGACCAGCTATGAACCGCCGGCCGCCGAGAAAAAGAGTACTTTGGTCTGACAGGCTGGAAGGAGACGGACTGATAACAGCTCTACGTTATCTTTTTTTATCTGTTGTACATAACTATGCAAGTACTGTATCTCTTGTTTGATATTTTGTACGTCTTTTTAAACAATTCATAACTTCGGTGCAAGACTGAATCATGTCATTGGATTATCAGAAGAAACGGTGAGTACACAAATGGCACTTTAATGGCTCAGTTGTTTGAAATGGAGAACAATGGTGATTTGTTGGGGGTTTCTGGGAAAAAAGATCTCTAAGCAATCTAGATCTAAACCGATGCCATAGAAGAACCATTTTTTGGAAACTCTCAGTGAACAGTTCTTAAAAGAACCTTTTTTTCTTAGTGTGAAGAACATTTTAGCAATCTAAAGAACCATTTTCTAATATAAAGAACCTTTTGTGGAATGGAAAGATTCTATGGATGTTGAAGGTTCTTCATGGAACCAATAAAGAACCTTTATTTTCAGAACAGATCTCAATAATGTCTCAAACTATGTGCTCAGATTTACAACAAGCCTTAGTGTGAACTCAAGTGATTCTTCCAAGATTTAATGATTTATACATTAAATGTTGGTAACACCTTAGTTTATGGTCCAATTCTCACTTTTAAGTAGTTGCTTATTAGCATGCATATTGCTAGTATATTGGCTGTTTATTAGTACTTATAAAGCACAAATTAATGCCTTACTCTGCAAGACCATATTCCACATCCCTTACCCAATTCCTAAACACTAACCAAAAACTACCTTACTAACTATTAATAAGCAATAATTTGGAGTTAATTGAGGCAAAAGTTGTAGTTAATAGTAAATACGTCTTCCCTAATGAAGTGTTACCTAAATTTGTATACACTGTAAAAACATAAATCTGTGAAATTTATGGAAAAAATTGCAGCTGTGGTAAAATTATGGTGGCAACATTTTAGGTTTTTATGGGGCTGAACTTGATAAATTTCAGTTAAAAAAGTAAACTCTGTAGCCTGTATTTAATTAACTGATATAATGTTAATAATACATCCTTTATTCTGTTTTTTTTACTGTAATTATGCAGGCAGTAAAAAAAAAAAAAACTAATGATGAATTAAAAACAAGCTGCGATATTAAAATATAGATTTGTAGAAGGTGTGCACAGTGTCATGCACACAAATACAAAACATCATAATGGTAACACGTGACTAAAATAATGCAGTAAAAATTAATTAAAAAAGATAAAATGTGACAAAACCCAGATGTACGTAACAAACGTAAAGTCTCACAGGTAATTATAGGAGTATTAGATTAGGGACTTTTACTGTAAATTACAAGATGACGGTTTACTTTTAACAGTATTTTACTGTAAAATTACTAAAACTGTCCTGTTAGATCTAATGCAGTTTTTCACTGTATATATTAAGGGAACTTACCATTAAGCAATTAGTTTTTACTGAAATTTTAACTGAAAAATGCTACAGTAGTAAGTTATCTTACTATAAACAGGGATAAAATAGGTCTAATCTTACATTTCATGTAATTTTACAGTAAAATATTATTAAATGTACAATTTTTGGAAGTAAAACTGAACAAATCATCTTATAATTTACTGTGAAAAGCCGTAAACTGTCATTCCCAGAACTCCCTGTATGATATTTCACATTTGATGTTTTTTTTTATTTTTAATAAATGTTTCCTATTAGTTTTTTTTTTTAATCAGTTATGTACACTCTAAAAAAAAATAACTAAAAAAATGAAACAAATTTAAACAGTAAAATACTTTTTTCCATAGAAACAGTAATATACAATAAAAACAGTGCATTCTGGGTAATATTTGTCATTTTTGAGAAAGTAGCCTATAGATTACTTTCTCAAAAATGATAATATTACCCAATATTACTGTTTCAATGGAAAACGATATTTTACTGTGTACATTTGTTTCCTTATTTTACAGTTATTTTTTAGTGTACATTAGGGTGTTACATCTTAAGTTTAGCATTATTTTAGTGTCATGTGTGTCACCATGATGGTGTTTTGTATTTGTGTTTATGACAGATATTAGTATTCATAACTCAGCTTGTGGAGCTACTTATGATATGAACTTTGATTTACCCTCTGTGTTGTTTTGTGTTATTAAAGGTACAAAGTAGTAGTAGTATTGTGGCCTAGCTAATTCAGCAGAAAAGGCTTGTTGGATTTACCAGTGTAAACTTTTTTTGTGTGTAAATTACAGTTTTAAATTGTAAAGGATTATTCTGGCAGGATTTTTCTTTTTTTTTTTACAGTGACTATTGACTGTTTTTGGAGAAACATCTGAGACAGAGCTGATACTTAAATGTGACATAACTGGCAACATTAATTCTCTGGAGCGTTAAAAGAGCAACTTCCGAGCAGTACATAGCCTTTTTCTGAACCCTGTTTGATCCATGAATCAGTCAAATGGAGGTCAGGAGCTTCTGAAGTTTTAGCGCTGCCGGTGATTGGTTTAATTATAAACAATTGTCTATGAGAACGTACTGCATCTATTCTGAGATTATTGGCTTGTAAATTAGATTATTCATAAGCAATACCACGACTGAGGTTAAGTTTTTGTTTGTGTGTCTGCAGTATTGTGAGGACTTGATTCGCTTGTATAGAGCTGTTTTGTCACAGAGGTCTTGACCCCATTAGCCGCTGAGCTCTACGTCATGCTACTTCTTACTTAGGCTATTTTTACCCTTTAGTTTCTCAGAGCGAGAACAGTATATTTTGGTGTAAACTATGGCTACCAATATAGACAAACACAGCAGCCAGAAAGCTGCAGGATTTCTCTGCTTCCACAATTCAAGTCCCTGCAATTTGTTCAGTTTGTACATTTGTATATTGCACTTCTTTTCTTACGAATAATACATAATTTATACAAATAAAGCATCATAAAAATGATTGACAGCTCACTGCGGTGGTGATTAGATATGGTAATTTGACACAATCATATATGTGGAAGTTTATCATTGTCGGACCATCGTTGGACCACACACACCATCTGTTTCAAAGGTTGAGTGACTCGTACGAGTAAATATTTAACATTAAAGATAACAGAAGATAGCGCTACACGTGTATGAAGAGCACCTATTCAAAAGTAGACACATGTACTTTTGGTTTCAGTTCCATCATTATAATTCCTCCCTGTCAAACCATTTTATATGTCTTTAATTGAATTCTTATTGGGAAATAGAACGAACTTTGCCATTTTTAGCTTGGCGTTGTTGTTTAATAAAAACAGAACTGACGTCTTCACGAGGATAAATGCATCTGGGATAGATTTCCATAAGAGAAACAGGGCCAGGGGAGCAGGTTTGAGTCGGAACGGCCCCGAAAGGATCTGTCAACGCACTCAGGAGAGGGTCTGGGAGGTCAGCGCTGTGTTTTTGGGGCTACTACAGGTCGGAGGCGTGCAGTCTGGAAGCGTGTTTGTACTGGGTCCGGCTCTCGGGGATATTATTTCAGCTTTATCCTCTCAGGTGGCCCCTTTTGTTATGTCACTGCGGTTCCTACTCTTACAGTCTATGAAAGAGTAATGAGAGGTCTTTTCCTTAAGGGAACACACTCTGTGCAAGAACTATCTGAGTGTAATTTCATTTAGAGTCCCTCTGGACCTTAAGAGACAAGGAGAAGAATATTGTTCATTTGGTGACCTGGATCTATTTATCTAGACTAGATATTTCTTTTAGAAGAACTGAAAGAGTGTATATATATATATATATATTATATATAATATATATATATATATATATAGACACACACATCCAAATATGTAAGGTAGTACAACTAGATCTCTTTTATTGAATCCAAAAGGTTTTAATTATATTTTGCACATATAAAGGTATTTTAAAGATTTTGTGTCAAAGGTCATTCGGTTTCACCGCCAAAGGCTAATACAGTCATTTCATTTGTGATTAAAATATCTTCAAATGTAAAAAAAGTATATATATTTTATTCTGGCATGATTTTATAACATCATGTACATCAACATGTTGCAAAATGGTATTAAAATTATGTGTAGAAGTCATTGCTTTTATATGAGAAAGAATGTCCGGAATGTCATTCGGAGTAACCAATATAAAGGGACCATTTTGGATCAAGTCATGCGGTCAATATCACGTGACAGGATGTGACATCATTCAGACACCTGCAAAGAACCACATGGTCGTGAAGCAAAGTAACTAACTCTCTTTTAACTATTTGAAAAATTAATGTTTTCACTTGCTCATACGCATGTCAGGTCATTCGGTACAACCGCTATAAAACATGGAAAATGTTGTAATATTTTAAAAACTTGTACTAAATATAAAACTAGCTAGCTGATATCAGCCTGTTAGCATTGTTTGAAAATATCATCATTCAATATAACCAAAAGTTTCATTGATAAAACCGAAATTTTGGTTAAACCGAATTACTTTTTGGTGACAAATTTTGTCCATTGTGTAAAAAATGACAAAAGCAGTGTTAATTAATTATAAAAACCACATAATCTCATTGTTAACACTTAATAAAACTTAAAAATGAATTAGATCGCTATTATGTTTTTTTTTTTTTAAAAACCTTATATAGATTCACCTCAGCTTTACTTATGTTTGGTTTGCCATATAGGCTACAGTGATAATACCTATATATCAAAGTATAAAGTACGCTCAACATGTTTTAAGTATGCCTTTTGAATTTATTCCAGGACCAACAACACGTCCTACTTGGCTAAATCACATTGTAAACCGTGGTACTGCCATTGCACTTTTTCTAAGCATCTAGATGATCTTAAATCCTTCTGGACCAACGTCAGGACAAGCAAAGCTACCAAAAGATCCATTAGGCCTTACAGGTCATTTGTCTAGAGTGATTGTGAAGAAACAAATACATACGGTGCCAAACACTAATCAAATTACCTTGAATGTTGGTCTGTTGCCAAGCTGAATGGGTGAGGCGAAATAAGTCTAGCCGACCTTAATTTGGATTCGCAGAAATATCGATATGTTGTTTCTGGCAGATGAACACATCCAAAACTTGATAAAGCAGCTCCTTATCAGCCTCATATGGATTTACTCACATCTAATATCCACATAGGAACTATAAAATATAAGATGACATAATTCAGAGACGTGTTTTCGGGTGTGTTCCAATCAGATTTAAAACTCCGAGTTCCACAGTGAACATTTGGAATTGATGTTCTATGGATGTTCTACATTTGATGCATTTATTTTAAGTGTGGTCTATAGAATGTTGCAGATCCAAATAGAGTTGTCTGTTTAGCACCACACCGCAATGTACGGCATACATTACTGTTACAGATAGGAACAGAAGATTTGATTGTAGAGAAATACGTCATGAAAGATTATAAGGAGGAAGAGAAGGATCAGCCTTCCTGTTAGTGTCTTAGTGTAAATCCCCCGGTTTATTTAGCCTTCTCAACTTCCCCTACCAGCTGAACTTGACTGTTTCTATAGCATTAAGAGCCGGTTGCTGAGAGCTGGGCGGCGTTGGTTTTGTCTACCATGCATGCAAAGGGTTGAAATGATTGAAATTTCCATGAACACACACATGACTGTTTCTTTGTGTGCGTTACAGAAGTTAAGATGGAGAAGTAGGGCTGCCGTCAATTTATCTTGCATTTATCTAAGAGACTAAATCACACATTGTCCACCTGCAATACAGAACTGCTTTCACATTTAGAAGAAGTGCTTGGGTTGGTGCAGTTTAAACTTCTTGCACTGCAAATAAAAATCTTGCAGTTGGTGTTCAGGACTTCAAAGTATGTATATCAAATAAATAGCGAATTACCATCTACACTAAAAAAAATCTTTTGTTGACTAAACTTAATATATTTAGTTATCTATTTACATGTTTTACTTATTTGTATAAGTTTATCTTACTTATTTGGATAAGTTTTATCTGACAAATTATGAAATAATATAAACTGATTAAACTTAGTAATGAAAACTTCAATTTAGTTATCTAAACTTAAATTTGATAGTCATGAAAACTTCACTTTAGTTCCCTGAACTTAAATTTTCTAGTCGTGAAAACTTTAGCTGCAAAGCTGCTTTAATCAGTATTGATTGCATTACTATATTCATTTGTAAATTACATTTGATTATGGCAAGTTAAAATCATAGCAACATACATAAATACACAATTACATTTATTGCAAAAACAAACACCTAAAACAACCACATAGAAAGGAACTTACGCCTGCCTCAAGGCTACCATCACTGTTCCACTTTTTTTTGTAACACTTTTAATCTCGCTCTCGTCTCATTACAAGCTCTGTGTATAATCTGATGTCCTGGCAAACATTTAAAGTCTGAGTCTATGAGACCTGCAGTTAGACAGGTAATCCTATCTGTATCTAGTATCAAAAATGCAGTCAAAACAATATTGTGAAATATTATTACAATTTAAAATAGCTGTTTTCTAATAGAATATATTTTAAAATGCAATTTAAACCCATGACGGCAAAGCTGAATGGTTTCAGTCTTCAGTGTCACATGATCAAGTATTTTGATCAAATAAATACAGCCTTGATAAGCATAAATTTAGAGGTTTTTCCTGAAAAACAAGAAAAGCACGTAGAGGAACATGACACTGACTTCTTCTCAATTCAGTTAACAGCCTTACGTAAATGTTCAGTGGCATCTAATGCCTTTGCTGCTGGTTTATGTAACGTTGCTTCTGGTCACACAGAATGCTCTTCAACCAAACACGCTGTTCCACATTAATATTGTGCAAGTTTGCCTTTGGCATTAGTTGCAACATGCGGGTAGGGGTTCATTTTATGT
This sequence comes from Culter alburnus, assembly GCA_028476615.1. Lineage (NCBI taxonomy): Eukaryota > Metazoa > Chordata > Actinopteri > Cypriniformes > Xenocyprididae > Culter > Culter alburnus. Next base: position 250,192 of record JAOTNS010000779.1, read on the forward strand.
GTGCGTGTTCATGAAGAGAATGGTTCAGATGAACTGCCTGTGCAAAAAAAAACTAATTTGATTCACTCCCACGAGGGGAAATTCAGCGACAAAACAGGAGCGAAAGTGCACATTTACACAACTTCACTCTTAAAAATAAAGGTTCAAAAAGGGGGGTTTTGCAGTGATGCAGTAGAATGACTATTTTTGGTTCCCCAAAGAAACTTTCAGTGAACAGTTCTTAAAGGGGACATACATCATGAAAATCTGAATTTTTCCATGTTTAAGTGCATAATCGGGTCCCAGATGGATCAGAAAATGTGAAAAAGGACAACCCAATAACTTTGTTTTGGCAAGCCTAACTCTCTAAAAGCATGTGAAAAAACGAGGCGCGAGATTTCGTTCCCCTTGTGACGTAGGAAGGGGGTCTTATTATTACATTACCGCCCCTTAATTTCCATCCAGTTCATGAATCGATCATCTCTTCCTACTAAATCATTTATAGCATCAAATAAACATGAATGAACATCAGAAGGTATGTTGTTTCAAATGCTGAAAGACATCAGTACACACCATTTTTCAAGTTAAAGTACACCGAGGTTAATCTTCTAACTCCTGACTGCTTTGTCGGACAAAATGGCAGATTCGGCATTATGATTGGTTAGATCGCTTGTCAATCAAACTCTCTGCGAAGGGTCAACTACATAAATTTATCCACTAACCATTCAGAAACGTCCAGTTTCATTCTAAAAGTTTGTAACTTCTTCCTGAGTCTCTCCATCAGTGTCAACTCCGGTTTGAATAATGTAAAGCTGAACACTGTTACTGACAATCCTCATTTTGGCTGCGTGAGATTCTCCAGCTTTGTTGTTGTTGAGCAACTGAAGCGTGAGCTGTTAAAGGAACAGTGCAATGATATTACGCAGCACCTGTGACCCCTGCTTGTGCAGGGAGGGTGCCTTGCAACCATGGAGACATTTGTGAGAGTAATATCCATGTTTATATTACGTTGAGAGCATAATATCATTGTGCCTGCTGCACCCATGGTACGGCAGCAATGTTCCTTGATTATTACGCCGGAATGAGAGTATAGTTTCTAGCCATATTGGCCTAGAAAATTGCAACTTTTCATTTTCCGTCATTCTTAGTACACAATGTAACTATAGAAGAAACGAGTTTTAAATAGGAAAAATATTGAAACTCTTTGGTCATTTTTGAGTGAGATGCTAACGGTCTAATCAGATTCAATGAACTATGCTAAGCTATGCTAAAAATGGTACTGCCAGACCGGGAGATCGGTTGAATGGATTCGAAAACGGTAAAACTCAACTGTTTAACTCTAGGGGAGTGGGAAAATGAGCCTATTTTCAAAAAAAGTGGAGTGTTCCTTTAAAGCTCTGCCCTCTTCTGGAAAGGGGGCCGGGAGCAGTAGCTCATTTGCATTTAAAGGGACACACACAAAAAGGGCGTGTTTTTGCTCACACCCAAATAGGGGCAAATTTGACAAGCTATAATAAATGATCTGTGGGGTATTTTGAGCTGAAATTTCACAGACACATTCTGGGGACACCAGAGACTTATATTACATTCGTAATACGTGTCCTTTAAAGGAACCATTTTTTTCCCTTTTTAATAATCTAAAGAACCTTTTGTGCATTGAAAAGCTTTCATGGATGTTAAAGGTTCTTCATGGAACCATCATAAAGTATGTTAAATTTTAAGAGTGTAAACTGAGAGAAAACAATGGCATTTTGATCATGCATTACTCAGATGCTAGAGATCAAAGGCTTATACCTTTAAAAAAAATAAAGTTGCAGTGGTCGTCACAAGCTAAATACCACATACTACCATGGTATTTACATGCTAGTCTAAAGTAGGCCAATTGCCTACAAAAATGGTAATTTGATAACACTCAATGATTACCACATGCATAAACCATGGTATTTACAAATGTCTATGGTTCTCCGAGGTATTTTAAAGAAGGGGCATGTCCAAAAAACAGTCATTTGCCACAGAAACAAGGAAATAAAAGCTGTTTTGCAGCTCACTCACCGCATTAAGTTAAAATTACAGCTAACGTTACACTTAATTACCGTACAGCTGAATGACATTCATTTGTTCAATTCAATGTCACTTTTGAATACAGCAGCACATGATGATTCAAACAGGTATGGCAACTCTCGTCAGCATACGCCCCGCCCTCTATTGTTGCGTCAAACAAAGCGATATCATTCCCGCTGATGATTGGTCGAACTCATCAACCGCCTCACTCCAAACACGCTCCCATTGGCTGACAGACCCGTCAATCACGTCTGCCGAAAAAAAAAAAAAAGTACTACTCCGTCTCCGGCTTTCGATAGTCACAGAAAGAGGGGAAAAGGCAGAGAAAGAGAGAGGGATTCGACACAAGACGGAATGATGTGACAAAACGGTCTCTTGTGGATGATTTAGGGTGTATTTGAGCCGTTATGGTGGCACGACCGCGTTTTGTTTCGGTCTGGGATCGATTTTAGTGTGAATGGGGATTTTGCCGCAGGCCTCGGACATCTGATTCATTTTCATCATCTGATTCATTTACTGTTTTTGTTTGTGTATTCGCGAGATGAAGAGGGTGAATAGTTTCCAGAGGTGAGCCAGCTAACTAACTAACTAACTAATGTGCTGTTACTATTACAACGCGATGTGATCTGTCTGATATTTGTTTGTTGGTCATTAATTGTGTCTGTTTGTTCAGAAGAGATCAGATCCTGCATCTGTATCGATTCTGTGCTGTACTGAGATCAGTCATGATGCTTTTATTAATTTCAGATCATGCATTGATAGTATGTGCTAATATTGACTCAACACCATTCAGTCCAGAGATCAGACTTTATTTATTTACTCTATTCTTAATGCAGAGGTCAGATCATGCATCTGTATCCCTTCTGTGCTGTACTGAGATCAGACATGATGCTTTTATTAATTTATTCAGATCATGCATTGATAGTATGTGCTTATATTGGCACCATTCACTCCAGAGATCAGACTCTATTCTTAATGCAGAGGTCAGATCATGCACACATATCCATGTCTGATCATGCTTTATTTCAGTGCATCTCAAGCCAGTTATTTAGTTTAGAGATATTTAGAGATCAGATCATGCATATATTGCAGATCAATTGTTTGTTGACTCTATAGTGTCTAATCAGAGAGATTAGACTATAATACTTGATGCAAAGATCAGATCAAGTTTATTGACTATGCTTTGATCAGAGATCAGATTTTGCATGGATATGTCTATTTATTGCCTCTATCGACTCATTCTTGAGTTCTGATGGTGGGTTTATCTCAGTTCATGGTCTGATATCTCCTCTCCAAACATCAGCAGTGTCAGGAGGATTCAGATGCATGGGTGTATGTAGGGATGAAGAGGGAGACGGAGGGGAATGCAGTATGGATACGGATGTGTGTGTGTTTTTAATGAGCACGCACCACTGCATCAGACGCCACCATGTTTGACATCATTGCTGCATCCGTTGAGGAGTTTACCATACAAACACACACACCTGACAAAAACAAAACATCTGTACAAGTCACACTGTGTACCCATCGACTATAGAGAAAGATCTGGCAGAAATGGCTCTGATTGAGTCACAGGGTGGTGTCTGTGCATTATTTCTTTATTTTTTAAGTGTTTTTAGCATTTAATTATTTAAGTTTACTTTGATTTGAATTATTATGTACAATTGTTGCAGTATGAAACATTTGAAAGCATTTATGTTTGTCATTTATCTAAAGAAATTATTTTTTTAGACACATAGTTTAATATTCTTGGTCACTACATAATAATTCCCGTCCTTCCTCCATTTGTGTCTATCTAGAAAAATGTTATAATAGTGCTATTTTACTATCATTATTATAGTGTTTCTTGAATTATTATATATACACTGCCCTCCAAAAGTTTGGAAACGCCCTAGAAAAGTGGGGTTTTGGACAATATTGGCATGAATTCTTTTTAATTTGTGATTTTGCACTAATAAGGGACAACACAAACTACGAAAACATATTTTATTACATAAACAGTTTATACACAGAAAAAAAAATTAAATTTTCGATTCATCAAAATATCCAGCATTAGCAGCTATCTGACATAAACTGGGTTCTGATTGGTTCATTGTATTCTAAACTTAATTGGCAATCAATTGTTGAAACTATTAAGGTGTGCTGACCCAAAAATCTTTTACAAACCTGGGCCAAGTTTAAACCAGTAACCAGGCATCACAGCTGGCAAAGGGGCATGTCTGACTTTGACATGTATATATTGCCATTATTATGTAATCAAAATGAAAATTATTATTGCTGGTCTTCAATGATAATGTCAAGTTACTGTAATGTATTTGCACCAAAAAATAAGGATTTATGCTGATATTGTCCAAAACCACACTTTGCCAGGGGTGTTTCTAAACTTTTGGAGGGCAGTGTATTTTCCATATTCATTTAAAATTTAGTAATTTTGTTGTGTTTTTGTCAGTTAGTTTTTTTTTGTTTGTTTTTTCCAGTTTTAGTCATTTTAGTACTTTTGCCTTAAAACTATTGCCTTGGCAACTAACTGAAATATTTACAGTTAACATTTATTATTTTAATTAACGTAAATGTTTTTTAAAGGATTAGTTCACTTTAAAATGAAATTGATTTACACACCCTCAAGTCATCCTGGGTGTATATGTGTATCTTTTTAAGACGACACTCGAGTATATAATAAATATTAGGTGCACGTTATAGCCATTATAAAGCTCTAATGCGTCAGGATATTTATTAATATAACTCAGATTGTGTTCATCAGAAATACACCTAGAATGGCTTGAGGGTGAGTAAAGCTTGGGCTAATTTTCATTTTAAAGTGAACTAATCCTTTAAATACTTCACGATAATAACACTGGTCCAAATGAACATCAGAAGTAATCATTGTGTTTTCCGCTCCATTGTTAAGCATGAATGCACCGTGTGTTGTGTTTCAGGTTTATGAACACCCGGGCGGCTGCAAACTGCCGTTACCAGCCCACATGCTACGAACACGCGGCCAACTGCTACACCCACGCGGTAATTAACATTCATTCTTTGACTAACTGAACTAAATCGATCCACCTAAGCACTCGTTTGGAGTCATGAAGATGTGATGTGACACTCCCAAATGTTGCCATGTTAACTCTTTCCACACCATTGACGGAATATTCCATCATTAATGACACGCTTCCCTGCCATTGACCAAATTTTCGAGGTATATCTAACTGCAGAACCACCGAGCCACACGTCACAGTGGTCAGGACAGTTAAAGTGTTGCTGACCAGGGGTGGTCTCATTATTGGGAGATCAGTGGATCTACCATTGGAGAAAGCATAACTGCTAACTTGGGTTACGTGTGCTTTGATAACCAATCACAATAAGCCTTGATATCATTGAATCTCATTCAGAGTTGTGCGACAATCAGTCACTGTTAGCGTATAACATAGAAATCAATGAGAAGTGCCGTAAACTCCTCCATTTACATCCATTAAAAAACGGCCTCTGGTTTCCTTCCCTGAATACCGCAGCATTAGCAGGCGTTACGCTTTTTTTGATAACCTTTCAGGCTTGCCTTCAAGTGGCATCTTTGTGATGACAATCATGTATCCCGCCCCATCCACTAACTCTAACCTTCACTATAAGCTCTACCTCAAAGGGATAGTTCACCCAAAAATGAAAATTATCCCATGATTTACTCACCCTCAAGCCATCCTAGGTGTATTTGATCTTGTGTATCTTCTTTCAGTCCAACACAATTGGAGATATATTTAAAAACATCCTGGCTCTTCCAAGCTTTTTATAATGGTAGTGAAGCGACTTGTGCCACAAGAGTAACCGTTTGATTTGCTCTCTCCTCTGCGCTTCCGCATTTGTCATTGCGTCATGCGTCAGGTCAAAGGTTACTCTTCCGCCGCAAATCGCTGTTGGAAGCTAGTTATTATAGTGATTTAAAAGTTTTAAATATGAATATTTTGCTAAAAAATGCACCGCTTCGCTTCAGAAGGCCTTTATTAATGTGCCCCCCATTATACATAAGGGCCGCTATTACGCATCTTCTGAAAGAGTAGAGAAACTCCTGATCAAAACACAGGTGAAGAAGATGCAGAAACAAGCGATATAAGCATTATTCATGCACAACATTCATCAGACATTCAACAGGATGCAAATCAAAACTGGAAGAGGTTTATGACTGTGATGCTTTGGGGGTGTTGATGGATGCGATCTACTCCATCTATGTTTTGATCATCGTTATGAATCTGTGATTATAAAAATTTTTGTTCAAAATGTTCTTTTTTTTTTTTTAATGAAACTTACCCATATTCCAAAAAAATCAATGCATGATGCTAGAATAAAATGTTTTTTTTTTTTTTTTCTTGATTAAAAGCAGAGGCTCCGTTCTTTCTTTTGATATATTGCATGCTCATATATTCTTACAAGTTTTGTGAAAATGATCAATGATGCTGATGCTAGCTGGAAACTTTTCTTTAATAAACGCTGGTGGGGAAAGGGTTAAATGTGTATTTTGTCCCCAAATGATCGCCTGTCTTTAATTGTCTGTCTACCTCTGTAGTTCCTGATTGTGCCGGCGTTTGTGGGAATGGCCCTGTTACACCGGCTGTCGGATGACCGCTGGGAGCGGATCACAGCCTGGGTCTACGGCATGGGTCTGATCGCACTGTTCCTTGTCTCCACTGTCTTTCACATCATTTCCTGGAAAAAGAGCCACATGAGGTATGTTTGCCGTCATACGATTCACATCAAGGTGACTCTCACCACAGACTCTCTGCAGAGTTTTGGGAGTGATGACCACATTTAAATGCAAGATCGAATGCCTTAAATGTATTAATGGTGTACAAGCAGGGCCTAAAAGTAAGGCAGTAATAACACAAATTTTACATACCAGTGAAAATTCACTGTTCTCAATTCCAATATTGATACCACAGCTAAAGCTACTAGCCAAACTAATATAAATTTAAAACATTATTAAAGACAAGTAAAACAGTCAGTAAAACAAACAAAAAAAGAACAAATAATCACCTGCTTTCAAATGGAGCGGCATTTAATAGACAGAGCCGTAGTTCACTGACAAGCCACGCAATATCACGTTCATTATCGAAGGCGATTCATCCGCTCCATTTGAAAGCAGGTGATGGCGATTTAGCGGTAATCAGGGAACCGGCTTTACTGACGAAATGCGCATGACAATCGCATGCGATATATCACCCAGCCCTACTCGGTCCTAGAGGGCCACTGTCCTGCAGAGTTTAGCTCCAATTTACCACAACACATCTGCCTGGAAGTTTCCTGTATGCCTAAAAACCTTGATTAGCTGGTTCAGGTGTGTTTAATTGGGGTTGGAGCTAAACTCTGCAGGACAATGGCCCTCCAGGAGCAGGATTGGACACCCCTGCTTTAAGACATTTGTTGCGTCCCAAATGGCGCACTATACACTATACACTTATACGCTATGTACTCATCCGTGTAGTGTGTGAATTTTATAAGGTTATTTGGTCATTCAACATCAGAGTCTGATGCTCCTCCCCCTCTACTATGCAATTAAAGCTGTTGAGTGCATGAAGTGTCCAACATTCCACACTTCATTTTTTTTCCGTTAATTTAGTGCATCATCCGAGTATTTAAAAGCTGCGCACACACTTAACGATTGTAAGGCCGATTATGAATGTAAATGGATACTTATGACTGATCGCGCTCAAACGCGTCCAGTCATAGCCAGTTGCGTTCAGTCTGCGATTACAGTCGCAAAATTCCATGTGTAAGTATTTAAATCTGCTTCAGTCGCAGGAAACAATCGCTGTATGTTGAGCACAGTCTTAGAATGTTTTAGCTAGTCGTTAAATGTGTGCCCGGCTTTAAGTGTACTTTTTCTTTTTGGAATTTTCAGTGTGAGCACACTACTCGCACTATTTATATTTAAAAACGTCATAGAATAGTGCATAAGTACATGAATTGGGACGCAACTATTCACTTGGCGGCCATATTTGAAGTCTCTTTAAAACATTCACTCTGCTGCCATTTTGAAGTCCCTTTAAGACATTCAGTCAGCCATTTTTGAAGTCCTTTTGAAAGACATTCATTCGGCCATCTTTGAAACAACTCTCAAGCCCAAAGTATATTTTTTACACATATGCAAGGGTCAGCATACAGTGCGTGTGGCGCGCGAATGTCGTCATCAGAAGAATATGTGTGTACTGTACGCACGCTGCTGGATTTTTGTAACCGCGCATAAAGTGAACGTGCATTTAATTTTTTTTTTTGCGATATTTCCATGGGTTGTAACTTGTGGCGAGAGATTGCTCAACTGCTCATTCTGCGAACGCCTGTGTACGCGTACGAGTCAAAAGAAGTATACTTTGCAAGGCTGCGCGTTCGACTGTGCTCATAAGCTCGCGTACGCGTAAAAAAACGAAGTATACTTTGGGCTTCAGGCAGCTATTTCAGTCATGCAAGTGCAGCAACTATTTCTTTGAATGGGGAAACATCAAATTCTCCAAAGCTTATGATTAAATTTCATATTTGAAATCACCAGTGAAATTTGACAACAGCTGTCTTATGAATTTTGTTTCTAAATGCTCAAATCGTGACAAAAAACAACATTTTTCAGGCTTAATCACCCAATGCACATGTGCAGTCATAAGCACACATCTCAAAACACTTTACTAAAGCAGCTTTACCAACTGCTGGTTGGCTCTTTTATTTAGAAGGCTTATTCTGCCATATTGTGTGTTGCACTTTCTTCCATTCATAGTAATATGAGTGCGTCGTCTTTGTATATATAAAGTCTTTGGTATATGGCACAAAAATTCTAGAGTGACTGTACATTAAATTGTGTCTTATAGTTTCCTGTGTGTTTTATCTTTCAGGTCTATGGAGCACTGCTTCCACATGTGATAGAGTCGTCATATACTTCTTTATCGCTGCCTCTTATACACCATGGTACGGTTTCTTTATACATATTTATGATATTATTTAAATCACTGAGATACATTAAAAAATGACCAGGTTTATATATAAATTACCATGTTTTTTGGGGGGGGTTATTTGATCAAAAATACAGTAAAATCAGTAATATTGTGAAATATTACAATACTATTACTACAATTAATACTACAAATACTACAATTTACAATAAGTGTTTTCTATGTGAATATATATTAAAATGTAATTTATTCCTGTGATCAAAGCTGAATTTTCAGCATCATTACTCCAGTCTTCAGTCACATGATCCTTCAGAAATCATTCTGATATGATGATTGATCTCAAAAACATTTCTGATTATTATCAGTGTTGAAAACACATGTTTGTGAAAAATAAAATAGTGATGCATTTTTCTTAAGGATTCTTTGATGAACAGAAAGTTCAAAAGAACAGCGTTTATTTGACATTATAAATGTCTTTGCTGTGACTTTTGATCCACAAACAATGCATTTCCTCATTTCTGACACAGTATTTTCCAGTCTAGCATCTTGTCTTGTGGAAGTGAAGTCATAGTGTAAAAATGCATTTGCATGCATAATTTATTTTTGTCTCATTTCGATTGTGTTCTGTAACGTCAGAGATCTGGTAGCACAACATTTTTGAGACAGCAGTCTGTCATGACAGTCGTGTGACTGAAGCGGAAGCAGCATTTGCTCACTTTCCTCTACAAGTGTGAATAATTCAGACACAAGCACAGAAGTGAAGTGAGCTTTAACTCCTGTTACAAAGCATCTTTAATTAACGCCGGTCACTGAGTGAAAGAACACAAAACCATGCGTAACTCATGGTAACATCTTTAGTTTGTTAACAGTATTATCAGTGATTTTAAAACTATAAAATGGAAACAAGTTTCAACTCTAAAATATAATTTAATAAGTCATGTTCAACGCTGTTGTAAAATATACACACACAATGGCTATTTTTACTTATAACTTCTGAACAGTTTGTCCAAAAATCATTTTCCCATATCGGCCATTTTGAATTTTATAGTAGAATGCTGTACTTTATGAACTCATGAACGTATCATGACGAAACTCGGTATGGGTCATAGGCACAATGCCCTGAAGGAGTCTGAGAAGTTTCGAACCAGCGCCACCTAGTGGTGAAAAATTATTTAAACGCTTATAACTTTAAATCTGGTTGACTAATTGAACGGGAGGCATCTCCTTGGATTCCTGAATCCTTGCCGAGTCCAACGATACCAAACATGCTAGGTTTCGCCTTATGTTTAGTGCATCGTTGTGATTTAGCGTTTAACATCATTCACGAATATCTTAGAAACTGTTAGTCCGAGCGAGACAAAACTGTGGGTCGTTGACTCTATACAAATGTGAAAATTTTGATTGTGGCAGTAAAATGCAATCAAAGTCAGGTGTGGGTAATTTTTGATGTGTTCATATGTATAAATGTCTATAACTCCTTAATGAAATTAGATATTTTCACCAAATTTGACACGCTTATGTATGGGGGCACTCTGAGGACACACAAAAAAAGGCGGTGGGACTGTGCCATAATTGGACAAAACATTAAATTTTCTACAGAACTGTTGGTCTGATTGACTTCAAATTGACATGCAGTATCTTTGTCTGGGATGGATCAGGGTGTGTGTGTGTGACGGTTACACACATTCCTCTGTGATGAATGCAGCACTAATGAGGGTGTGTGTGTGTGTTCCTGCAGGCTCAATCTCCGGGAGCTCGGGCCGCTCGCTGCTCACATGCGCTGGTTTGTTTGGTTGATGGCGGCCGCTGGAACCATCTATGTGTTTAACTACCACGAAAAGTACGTCTGACTTCAACTTAATGTCTTATACTGTATCTGACATACTCTGACATCATATCCTAATTATGGGCAAGATTAATAATAGACATGCACAAAGTGATAAATTATATTTTGCTGAATGTAGAACTCGGTTGGGATTGTTTTTGTATACAATATTGTTTTACAGATTATTCAAGGAAATTATATAGAGTGTTTGTTTTTTTTTTATTTTATTATTTATATGTGCAATCTAAATGGATGGCAATTTTATATGCATTTTTAAATGCACAAATTAAATTTCTTAGATGTAGACCTAAAAATGTGTTTGTTTTTTTTTTTTTTAATGCAGGTTTATTGCAAATAAATCATTTCTTAAAGTGTATGTGATAAAATATATAATGAAACATGCACAAACTAGACAATTAAAGCAATTAACAGTAGAGCGATGTTTAATGTTATTATCTTTTGTTCATGTTCTTATTTGTTCATGCGTGTCTGATGATGTTTTGCTTGTTTGTGCAGGTATAAGTTAGTGGAGTTGGCGTTTTACTTGACCATGGGCTTCTTTCCTGCTCTGGTGGTGACATCAATGGTGAGTGTGTGAGCTCATTTCCTGTTGAGCTCATCAAGATAATGGCTGCATCCAAAATCACGTACTCTCTTGAGTAGGCACCTATTTTGAATAAGTACTTTGCTAGCATTAAAGCATGTTCTATGTGGTATGAATGTAATCCAGACATACTACATTCACCATGTTTTTATTATCATGTGACCGTATGTATATAAATTGCAATGCATTGATTATCAGCCTTCAGAAGTAATTCTGTATTTAGGGAAGCGTTAATTTTCCCCCCTTCCTTGTGTCTTGAATATTTCTTTTCCCCTGAAGTAAATAAGATCACCTTCACCTTTCTTGAGTCCTTCTTGAGTTAATTTTTTAGTGTAATAAGTACATTAATGTAATGTAAGGAGATGTTTTTTATGTCATGTAATCCCAGTAAGTTTTACTGTATCACTTACTGTAATATTTTTTTTAATCAGCATAAACGAATGGAAGTACAATCAATAGTATTCTGATATTAATATATACTTTACTATTTAGAATTATATTTTTACATATTTTATTTTACATTACATAATGAGAACATGACATGCTTAATTGTCATGAAAACAACGTAACAAAAAAACACACTTAATTTTCTTAATAACTTATAGAACAATCCAGCCATAGTTTGACAGGTTTTGTGAGATTCACTCTTTCACATAAAGTCTAAATAAAGCACCTGTGTACAGTATGCATTATACAGTACAATAAAGACCTGAGTATAGCAGTTCTGTGTTGTAAACATTGCATGCTTACATTTATGCATTTACCAGATGATTTTATCCTCAGCAACTTACAAAAGAGTAACAAAGAGACAATATTCGTAATATACAATTGTAGGTTAAACTAGATTAGGAAGCAAGCATTTTTTTTTTTCATTTGTGCGTATAAACAAACTGAGATTCAAACATTAGTGAACTACAACATATCCTTTGCTTTAGGTCCATGTGTTATTTGAGTCATAGACAGCAGGAGAACTGTGTGTGTGTGAATGCAAATTGGCATGTGTCCCGTGTCACAGACTCTGACGCCACCTTGTGGTTTGGGATGCAATTGAGAGGCACTAAATAAATCTCCCTGCATGCAAAGCCCAAGAATTTGGAAATGCACAACAGTCAGCAGAAGTAAAAAGCTAAATGTAGGCTATAAACAAACTACACCACAGTTGCATGACTTAAACATCACCATGACTAATATTCAACAACTCTTTCAGTCTTTATTTAAAAACATTTTCCCTGAAAGTCTGAGTTATAATGTTTGCAAGAGTGTGATTATAAACACAACAAGGCTGTGAAAGCAGACTAGTGAGTAGATGAGTTTGCCTGTTTAATGTCACATTTACTGCGTCCCAATTCAGAAGCTGCATCCTTCGAAGGACACCGACTTCGAAGGACAAGATTGTTCTTGTCGCCTAATGAACACGACTGAAAGCTGCCGTTGACAAGCGCCAGTAACATTTGTACTTTCTGAAAACAAAACAGAGCTCACAACCTGTCTAAATATGTTCACCATGGTCCATTTCTGTTCATAATAAAGAGAATAAACTATATAAAATCGTATCTTCATAAGATATAGTCAACATTTGATCCAATTTAAAGTTATTTTTTAAATTTTTTTAATTTGCATCATTAGATATTCAAGTTGAAACCCAGTACTGTAATCCTGTCGTCACCGCCGCACAATGAATCTTTTATGATATGCTAGTTTGCGAAGGATTCAGGCCCGGGAAACAAAGAACACATTTGGCCTGTCCCAAATGGAACCCTAAAGGCCAGAACACACCAAGCCGACGCTGACGAACTAGTGGCGACGAAAGCAGACTGCGGGGTTGGCTCACGTCTGCAGCGTCTGTGTCCAAAGTTGGCCTGACACACCAAACCGACGCTAAACAGCCGACGGCCAAGCAGCACGTCCGTTCTGCGCCTGCGTGAGATGAAATGCCTTTCCGTACCAGCAGGTGGCAGTAGCTGAACAGCCAATCAGAATGATCAGATGGCCCGACGGACTGATGAGCTCCGACGTTGATTCAACATTTCGAATCGGCCAAAAAAAGCTGACGAGGACCAACTTCAGCCGACGGTGCAGAACACACGAAGAAAAACTGCCCGACGGCCGACCGTCGGCTTGGTGTGTTCCTGCCTTAAAGGCCTTGGTCTTGGATTAGGTGGTTTTGACTGCAACACTACCCTACGGTGTTGTAAGTCCACAAGACCGCAAATGCACATGAAGGGCCCTATCATACACCCGGCACAATGCGACGCCAGGTGCGACGCAAGTGTTTTTTGCTAGTTTCAGCCCGACGCAGTTATCATTTTCACGCCCAGCGCCCACGTTGTTTAAATAGCAAATGCACTCGCGCCCATATGTTCGCCCATGAGCGTGCTGGTCTGAAAACGAGGTGTGTTCAGGTGCATTGTTAGCGTGTTGCTATTTTGAGGCAACTGAAAACGACTGCGCCATTGACCAACAAAAACCTGGTCTAAAGTCAATGGCGCAATATTTTTTTTGTTATTTAAAGGGCGCGTTAGTAATATGCGCCTATAGGCAGGTGCAGAACGTGTTGAGGGTGTCTATATTCCGCCATGTAAACAGCAAATCCACACACCTGGCTTTTAAAGGGAATGGGAGATGACACTCTGATTGGTTTATTGCAGGTTACGCCCAAAACACCCATGACTCATTAAGAGAATAAGGAGAACCCTTTTGGACCATGCACCTGGCACGGCGATGATTTTTTCCATTGTTAAACTAGCAAAAGTGGATTTGGACACGCCCTAAGTGCATCTGCACCATGCGCTTAAGACCATGTGCTTAGATCGTTAAAATAGGGCCTGAAGTGTGCCATTTGGGACAGGGCCTTTGTAGACCACATTCGAAGGAGCCTTCGAAGTATGCAGCCTCTGAATTGGGATGCAGCTCACTTTGTTCAAGTAAATGCTTTAAAAGGGGTATTACTGATGTATTATATTCAGGCATTTAACCAAAGACCCATTCATTGAAGTGCTAAAATGCAAACCCGTTTCCATGTTTCGGCCTACAAAATGTGTCAAAATATTATCTTTTAATCATCTGTGGTGTAATAAAGTGGGCTATGACTAGGATTTTTGGTTGGTGCACAATAAAAAAATGGGTAAAAACAAAACTTTACTGAATGATTTTCATGTCTGTGACTGTGTTTCGTTCTTGTTTTGAGCAGAGTAACACAGACGGGCTGTACGAGTTGGCGTTCGGAGGCTTCGTCTACTGCCTGGGCGTCGTCTTCTTCAAATCTGACGGCGTGATTCCGTTCGCTCACGCCATCTGGCATGTGTTCGTGGCGCTGGCAGCCGCCATCCACTACTATGCCATCTGGAAGTACCTGTACCGCAGCCCCGCTCTGGAGGACATCAGGGATGTTTGAGCGTCTCCAGCCCGAGCTCTTCCTCATCACTTCCTCTGTTGACGTCTCTCTCTCTCTCTCTCTGCTTTATCACCAAAACACCATGATCGTCTCGTCCGGATGCTCCAAACACCATAGTTTACCAGTACGACCATGCAATGTTTACGGTTTTCTAACCAACTTGGATCAGCAAAGTGTGCGTGTGTGTGTGTCGCAGTATTGCCACAGCTGCAACAACATGGCAATGCCATGTTCGTCAGTATTATGTAAATATATTCCACTGAAAGCAGATGAATTGTGATTGTGTCTGATATGTAATGATTTTTCTGTGCATTCTGACACACGCGCACACACTCTGTAGTTGTTTCATATCATCAGTAGTGAATTAGTTGGCTTTATTCTTGCAACTTTCTGTATCAGATCTATTTTTGCATCTCAACTTACTTCAGACGTACAGCTAGTTGTTTTCTACAAAGTGCTGGTGGTTTTCTACGCTCTTGCCGTGTTTCTGCTCTTTCAGCAGGATTTGAAAGTGCTGCACGGAGCTTTTTTTCTATGCGGCACTTTTCTAACAGGAAGAACCACTTGCGTTTGATATTCCGTTACATCTGAAATATTGTCGTTGAGAGGCTGATGATGGGATGATGGCGGATAGAAACGTTGCCGAGCACAACCAGGTCTACTATGCTGTAGGATGTCTATTTCACAGCCTGAACTTCCTTAAAGACACGTTTTCGATTCCTGCTGGTTATGATTGATGATAGAATGATATCCAGTATCTGTTGATGAATCTGACAAAAACGGGTCATATTTCACCCCAAAATCAAAAGAAAAACCGATCACAAGAAACGTTGTTTTTAAAACTCGAGCCTACTATTTTTTAGGACCAATGCGGTTTTTTGCATTGTGACATTGTCAAGATATTTTCCTTCTCGTTTTATATATATATATGTCAAACCAAAATTTATTCAGACACCTTGAACATTTTTTATTTATTATTACAGTTTATTCTCTATAGTTTAAAAAAAGGTAATAAAATATGACAAGATCTCAGAGTTAAACTGTGTCAGAAAAAAATTTATCTTAATTATGTCAGATAACACTTAAGCAAAACATGGTCAGGTCAAAGTGTCTGAATAATTTTTGGTTGCAAATTTTGATCAATTTTACTGGTAGTCCACTGTATGAAGAATTTTTGGGTATAAAATGTCACAGTTTACTTTATTTTGCTATCCTCACTTACATAAATGAACTATAGTGTCGTGCACCCACTAGTAAAAATTTATAAAAAATATCAAAAATGTCTGAATAATTTTTGGTTTGACTGTATAATATATTAGAGATGCACCGATATATCGGCCAATAATCGGTACCAGCCGATAAAAGCAAATTTTTGCACTTTCGGTTGTCGGCCGATAGTTTAAAAACAGCCAGTAGCCAAGGCCGATATCTCCTGTCAATCAAAAGAGGGCAGGAAAATGCACTGAATTTGTGCTTTGTGTAAAGAAAATGTTAAGAAACCAGTTTGATGTTTAATATTAATAGTAATTATATGAATTAATAACATTCAGAAAGTTAAGAAATATTCATTTAATCTTCAGAATTTAGTTAGTGTGTTTTAATATTAATTTGAGTAATGTGTTCTACCCAAATTGATACCAGTGACTCTGAAACAAGTTGATGAAATGGAGAGAATAAAGTTTTTATTTGCATTTCTTTCAAAATATAGTAATTAAAAATATAATTATTAATTCTAATGAAATTATCATTAATTTAAAAGAGGGTATAAAAGGCAGAACCCTCAAAATATCGGTATCGGCAGATATCACACTGAATAATCGGCTATCGGTGGAGAAATTTAGTATATGTGTATCTCTTTTTTTCATATATATATTAGTAAAATACATATATTTTGTGAAATATGACTGTTTTTGGCAAGTTTTGTGAGATTCGCTTGTTAACCGTATATGAGATTGAGATATCGACAGATGGTCATCATCCCATCATGCACATTAAACTACCTATATTCAGAGACTAGAGTGAGTTTCAAAAGGGATCATGGGAAATCGTGTCCTTTAGTAGGCATCATCATCATCATTCCAAGGACCCTCGTTGGTTTCTGAGGCGTTTCTGCAGAAGACGCTGTGACACTGTGAATGCGTTCGGCTGCGCTTTTAACAGTCGCTGTTCAGTTGACTTTGCAGTTCTGTTGAAGCACTGATCTGTTGGGATTCAGGAATCGCTGCGATCCACTGGGTGGAAACTCAGATGTTTTTAAAAAGTGCTAAACCCGGAGGTCTGGATCGCAGCTATCTCTCATATTTAAGTGTTTTGCTCAACGGCTTTTGTTTTATAATATTATCACTGTGGTCGATAAACACATGCTTATTCTTCAGGTGCGTTCATGTCATTTTGGAATATCCATAGTTAAGCCTACCATTTTCAAATCCGTAATTACAATTTTTTTTTTATTTATAAAAGTAGCATAGAGGTGAATTAATGTTCTTGTTTTAATATTTTGACTTTTGTAATTCTGACATGACGAGAGCACAGCATTTCATTGTTATGATTTCGGGTGTTTGGTGAAATGTGTTCGGACTGCATGAACAGAGTCATTTTGACCAGCTCTTGTACTCTGGGACAGACTTTTGTAAAATCTTTCTACATCCTGTTTTGGCACATGATTCTGCACTGGCCTTTTCAAATCTAACTATGAAATGTCTTCTAATGCTTCTGATGTTCTCATCATACATCATTCTGGTGTTTTGGTGCTGGTGTTACTATAAAGATTAAACATGTCCAATACTGAAAAACTTTCTAAAGTGTTAATAAATGAAAGCAGTAACAACAACTCTAGTGCATGTGTTTGTTTCATCTGGAATATTGTCAAGTTTCACACATGACACACAGACTTTTAAATGGTCACTACTGTACTTTTTCTTTTATATTTATTCTTTTGCTTTCAAACACTGGAATACATTTCGTGCAATTTTTCATTCAGAAGTGACTAGTAAATTTCACAAATAATTACAAATAAACTGCAAATTACAACTTTAAAAAATATATATATTACAGTGACGCTTCAACTGATTTTGTAACTTTTCAAATTACTCCAGCACTCCTATTTTTATATCTTATTTTAAAGTAAGATTTTTTATGCAACTCTTTTTGTTCAAGATTACCTAAGTCAATACACCAAACCTTCTTCACATTAAAATCCCCAGAATTAAATCAACTCTGCTCAGAGTACATTGGTCCCTCTCTAAATAGTGTTAAAGTAACACTGAATCAGAGTTAAAGTTAATGAGATAATTAAGCAATTAATAAGGCTGTTTTGTGTTTCTCTTTTCTTTAGTGATTCTGCTTGTTAACAGCAGGTGTTCATCACTAATATACAATCATCACTTAATTTGCTTAATTATCTTGTTAACTTTGATTCTGCTTTAGTGTTATTTAACACTATTTAGAGAGGGACCATATGTACTCTGAGCAGAGTTGATGTAACTCTGGAGATTTTGCTGTGTTCCAAAACGTGTTTTTGTATTAGCCTCTGATTCACTATGGTAAGCCTATTATAAGTGTTTATATTTTAGACCTGTTTTAGGGATTTTTTTTTTTTTTTTTTTTTATTAAGAACTTAACAGTACCAAAAAACAAAAAACAAAAAAAAAAAAAACAGGCACCAACAACAAAGCTCCAAAGATAAATGGGAGAGAGAGAAAAAAAGGATATTCACAAGATGCCAAATACAGACTCGTAATATGTAACAACAGAATTACCTTTTACATTTTTCACAAGTTTAAAAGACTTCATTAAAAGAATGAGTTTGTTACAGAAAACCTTATATAAAGGAGGAGATTTTGATAATCCACATTTGTGAATTAAGAATTTACCTTTCAGGATAATGACGTTTACAAAATTGTCAATATTTTTGTCTTCATGTTCATAATAACAAATAATAGCTTTCAGGTTTAAAGTTATCGTCGATCTAACTTTGGCAGAGAAAGTGAGAAAACAGTCTTTCCAAAATGTCTGTACACTGACAATCAAAAAACAAATGGCTGAGAGACTCCTCAGTACAATTACAGAAAGAGCATTCTTTCCCAACATCCATAAACTTAGAGAGTAAGATATTAGTTGGATATATTTTATGTAATATCTTAAGGTGAATTTCTCTTACTTTATTTGAAATACAAAATTTGTAAGGTAACAGCCATGCCTTTCTCCAATTAACATCTCTAAGAAGGGAATTCCAGTAAAATTTTCCTCTTGGAGTAACTGTTTTTTTTTTTTTTTTTTTTTTTTTTTTTTCATGAAAGACTTGTCTAATATCTTTGTTAGTGCATTTTTTATCAAATACATTTTTGCCATTTATAAAAAAAATTACAGTTTTATTATCTACAATATAAGAAGACAGATGGCTGGTCATCAAATTAATAAGTCCAGAAGGGATAGCTTTAACTACTGTAACAAATTCTTTATATTTTATAGGAAAATTGAACTTAAACATAAAAGAATAAATGTTTTGTGTTGAATCAAACAGATCACTAAAGTAATTTAAACCATGATCCAACCATTTCTCCAAATATATATCTTGCCTTTAATTGTAATCAATTCGTTATTCCAAATGTTCATTTTGTGAGGAGAAAAATTATGTACAAAGCACAGTTTCCATGCTAAAAGTGCTCATCAAATTTAGACAATTTTATGGGTAATTAGGCGAAAAATTACAGGATAAAAGAAAATTAAGACCACCCACTTTCTTAAAAATATTATGAGACCTGTCGGGATGGTTTTCGCGGGAAACTGAGTACGCGCGCCACTTGCCCGTGCTTATCTCTTCAGTTCATAAACAGAGAAAAGTTGCTCCGGCTACTTGTATGGCGTGGGAACGGCAGGTCAGTTGTCACAAACGAGCGAGAAAGACATGGAGCAGCTAAATCACAAACCACCGGGAAGCCATTTTAAACAAACGAACAGAGGAGAGGTCTTCTGGCAAAAGAGAACGTGACAGAACCTGTAATAAAGCGATAATCAGCACGGGTTCATTTCAAAGATGGCTGAGGATTTCAAATGTTGTAAAAGCGACGCGGAGATGGTGTTTTTTTATAACTTTACAAGGTGAGTTAGGTATTTTATTGAACAGATAAATTGACATATGTAGCTATTTAACAGAGTTCATCATAAAGCATTGTCTATTGTGAAGGCTCATTTCATTATGGTTGTAGCGCTGTACTGGAATTTACTACTGTGAAGTCTTTTAAAGGGTAAAGCTACAGTAATGTCTTCAGCTAGTCAGCTTGATATCCTTTCCATCTAAACTGGTTATCTCTTAAAGGGATAATTCACCAAAAATGAAAATTATCCCATGATTTACTCACCCTAAAGCCATCTTAGGTGTATATGACTATCTTCTCTCAGACGAACACAATCGGAGATATATTAATAAATATCCTGGCTCCTCCAAGCTTTATAATGGTTGAGGGGGTTGGGGACATTTTGAAGCAAATAAAGAAATAAAAATGCATTCATCCATCATATACCATACGGCTCCAGAGGGTTAATATTTTTTCCAGGGGGTGAATTTTTTTGGGGGCTTCAAATTCTCGCCCCCCTTCACTACAATTATAAGCTTGGAGGAGCAAGGATGTTTTTAAATAGCCTATATTATTCAATTCAATTCACATTTATTTGTATAGCGCTTTTCACAATGAAATAAGAAGATTACGAGCTCAGATCTTCTGATTTATGTAGAAAATTATGTTCTTAAAAGGTGGAAACAGAAGGATCACATTTGCGCAGGATTTATCCACGTTTTTAGGATTTTTTTTTACTCAAAGGACGGAAGTTTAAGGTAAGACTATAGAGTTAAATCTTCTATAAGACTTGCATGATATATAAAAATAATGTAAATGAATTACCTTAAACTCAAGTCTGATTTTTAATGACATTTACCAGTATTCAAATAAACAGAAAAAGAGATGATTTATATGGGAGGATTGATATATTACATGCATATGCTTATGCTGCTGATCTTCTACAAAGCAGCTTTACAGAGAATGCATGTCGACGTTACAATTTAGAGAATGCATTTAGCTAATAATGTAATAATTTAGGCAATTAATTTACAATCGCAATTTAATTGAAGGTAGAAGCAATGAGCTCCTGGAAAAATGAATTACATATTACAGTTTTTCTCAGTCGCTTTGGTGCATTTCCACATCACTATTTACATTTGCACAACAGTTAATGCAGTTCTCAAAACAATTAGTACAAACTGCAAAACCTAGTTGATAACCTGCAAAAGCGTGTCACTTGCTCAAAATGGATAGGTCATTCCTCAAAAGCAAGTATTCGTGTCAATGAAAGTCAGTGTCATCAAGATGAAAAGTCTTGACACCATTGTTTATGAACAAGATAGTCAAATGGCTTTGTCATGTTTTCATTATGACAGTTTACTCTGTCAATGTTTTCCAATGCAAAAAAGTCAGATCTTGGTGACACTACCTGAAAATGCTCAAGACAGCACTATATACTATTGCACAGCCATTTGAAAAATACAGTAAAGTTACACATTACTGTATTTAGTGAGGTAACTGAGTACAAGACACTGAATATGTATGTTTCACATTTTTCTGCATATGCTCTTTGCAATTCTAATTTGTTTCACAGCATTGTGCAAAAGAAAAATACACCCTTATTTGCAACAAACATAAACTCCCTTTGGGTAGAGCTGTGCACAACTGTAAACAATATTGCAGTACATATGGCAAATCTTTACTGTAACACTACTGTACACTACAATACACTAAATGTGTGATGCAGTAAAGCTGTACGTCTAAATGTAAAATGTACAGTGACAAGTTCTTGTCCCACTGCAAGCTTCATGTATGACACAATGCCAGTAGTGCAGTGCAGATTGTTTAGTGCTGAATTACTGTCCATTTATACACACCTGTTCTCCCAACGAAATGTTTGAATAATTGAATTTACATTGGTTCTCCCAACATTTGGCTGCACCCCTTCGACCAGCCTCAGCCATTGTGAGGCCGTGATTGACAACATGATCCACAATTGTAGCCCTGATTTCATCAGGGATCTGCCTATTGGCCTCTTCTTCCTCTTCCCCTGTTTTGTCCCCTTCCCCTTCTTCCCCGCACCCTTACCCCTCTTCCATGAGGCTGACCTTCCATTTCTGTGTCACAGTATTGTAGAAATGGTACACACTATGTCCTGCATGGTTCGTATATGCTTGTAAAGTGGGGGTTTATGGGATTCACCTCTGACAGTGATTGTAGAGAAGTTGCTTATCATTGGTTGCAACTAATGCTCACACACCCCTTCTCATCAGTGAAAGTTGAGATTCACTTGAGAGAAATTGTTCAATTTAGGAGACATTTTCAGGAAAAAAAGATTTTAAAAAAATGTGTAAAATTTGCTTGACAGATTTTGACAACTAGTTCAACATTTTTGTATGTAATGACTCAAGCAATGAAATGAGGACTATTAGTTTTATGGAATGACTATTCAGCATTCACAAGTATAGTTAATTTTGACTGACATGACATAAGCAAATGATAATGTTATAAAACAGCAGAGAGTTGTATGAAAGCATTGATGCATGTCCAAAAGCATTTGCAATTGTTCGAAGGAATGAGAAACTGCTACTATGATGTGCACAAAATGACTAAATTTGTGGAGATTGAACTAACTGTTGTGCAAATGTAAATAGTGATGTGAGAAATGCACCAAAGCGACTGAGAAAAACTGTAACAATAATTAGATATATAGAAATTTGGGAATGTGCATGTTGATCCAGATGTTGCGTCTTCTGAAGTCCTCGCAGGAGTTGGCGCCGTAAACCAACTGCGCAAATATATCTCCAATTGTGTTTGTCTGAAAGAAGATAGTCATATACACCTAGGATGGCTTGAGGGTGGGTAAATCATGGATATTTTCATTTTGGGTGAACTAACCCTTTAAGCTTAGTAGTGAATGTTTTATGAGCACTGGGATAACCATCATCCGAACGTCACTCAAAGCGAAGCACGACTAATGTCTTCCTCAAATGCATGCAGTTTTGTTTTTTATCCGCTAGATGGCAAAAAGTTACATGGTGTACCTTTAAGGAAAGGTCTCGTTTAACAACTAACAATAAACAATACTTCTGCATAATGTATTAATTTGATGTTATTCATTAAACATTTTCAATTAATTTTTAAAATCAAAATGTTGCCGTTAACATTATTTAATGAATTGATAATTACTAACGTGGACAAACAATGTCCAACTGTATTTTATTCACACACATAAAGATGAATAAATACTGAAAAAAATATTGTTACTTCATGTTATCTAATACATTAATGTTGACATTATTGTGAAGTTTTAGGAAAGAAATTAGGAAAGAGACCAAATTTAATTTCCTCCTTACTGATCACAAGTACCATCTTGAGACAAAGACATTAATTGAAGAAATCTAAAGGCAAAAATGCACAAACCTTTTCCAAATAAAATTTAAAA
The DNA here is from genome assembly GCA_028476615.1 of Culter alburnus. Lineage (NCBI taxonomy): Eukaryota > Metazoa > Chordata > Actinopteri > Cypriniformes > Xenocyprididae > Culter > Culter alburnus. The sequence goes on from JAOTNS010000779.1 coordinate 273,477, forward strand.
TTTGTCATTGTAGTGAAACATTGTTGTCTTAACTAAAACATACGTGTAATATAATGTGTGTATTAGAATTTGACTTTAAAATTTAATGGGAAAAATGTACTTTCTTAAAAGTTTGTGAATGATTCAGTACATGTTATTATATATTGATTTGATTCAGTATTATATATTGAATGATTCAGTGCATGTTGTTATATATTGATTTTTATTTTTTTATTTTTTTATTTTTTTTTTTTTTATGTAATAGCTTGCTTCCCACCACTCAACCTGGATTTTTTTTCTTGATGAATATGTAGGAAACACTTGGAAACACATCACATTACAGAAATAGAACAGGTTATGTAGAGCACTTCATGCTAAGTTAGCATTAATGTTTTCATGCAGATAACCCTTTTGTATTTTATTAAAGCATGAAAAATAATAGCTTCAGGGCCTCCCATTCAGAGTCATGAACAAAGACAGAAAAGCACAGATCTTGAGAGAAAACTGAAGACTTTATTGGACACTAAATGTACAGAGAGATAAGGGATCAAAAGGTGGCAGCAGAGAGCAAAGGTTCAGGTTTTCTGCTTCCATTGCATGACACACAAGATCAAACATCTCCAGCTTTGATGTCTCTCTCATAAGACTGTCTGCAGGTGTTGCCTTCAATACGGCGGTTACCTGGGCCCACCTTCCCGTCGACCCCTGCGGGTCTTTCAAGACGAACCAGCGCTTTACTAGCGTCTGAGTTCTGTGTTTGAGAATGTGTAAAGTAAGCGGTGGGATTTTTGGGGCCGATTGGAGCAGCGTGGGGAGCCCTTTCCGTGCATGTCCGATCCGGTCCAAGTAATTTAAACTTTAAAATGAGTGTGGAATCGTCTGTGGTAATTCAAGGCACTGGACTAAACAGGTTCAATATGGTTCTAGCTTCCTTTCAGGACTGAGGTAGTGAATTTTACCAAAAGGGAGACGCCACCCTGTTTCCCACAATCTCACTGCTGTGTCTGTCCCCGTCCTCATGAGATTACGGATGCTATTAGAATTGCATCTAAAGGTAGATTTCTAAGATTATCCACTCATGCAATCTATTGCTAAAGTCTAGATTGAGTTGGCCAAACGTTTATATGCTAATGCTGCCTTTACATGCTATCGGAAATGTCCTACACTCTTAAAAATAAAGGTTCTCTTTTGGCATTGATGGTTTCATGAAGAACCTTTAACATCCATGGAAATTTAGTGATTTTTCTTTTATGCCAAAAATCATTAGGATATTAAGTAAAAATCATGTTCCATGAAGATATTTTGTAAATTTCCTATGGTAAATATATCAAAAATGTATTTTTGTGAGTGGATATGCATTGCTAAGGATTTCATTTGGACAACTTTAAAGGCAATTTTCTCAATATTTTGATTTTTTTGCACCCTCAGATTACAGATTTTTTTATATAGTTGTATCTCAGCCAAATATTGTCCTATCAAACCATCCATCAATGGAAAGCTTATTTATTCAATTTCAAAAAATTGACCCATATGACTGGTTTTGTGGTCAAGGGTCACATTTATGGGACAGTTCATGTCAGATTGTGTTGCTGATTTAAATTATATGTTGTTTAATTGTGAGTTCGCCAAGATTTTGAGATTTCAGGATTCCCCCTTTTAAATAGATAGGAATTGGTCTTGGAATGCCCAAAATAGCTGCCGGGAGGCATTGCAAATATGGCCGCCATGTGGATTACACACGGTCCAGATGTGGGCCGGATCTGGGCTGACACTATGTTGCTGTCGAGGTATGGTAAGTCTGATAGCACATAAAGGCAGAATAAATTGGATTTTCAAGATGATGTAGGACTGTTTAACCTTTAAAACTTTCCCCATCTAACAAGGAGAGGAACACATTAGTGAAATGCTGAAAAACTTGGCTGGGCCTCCCTCTTGCCCTCAGGGAGGTATTTTCATGGGGCATTATTCACGAGAAACGGTTTGGCTTAATCCTGGATTTATTTAAGTTTTGTACATTTGGAAACAGTCTACACAGGGCTTTATACACGCGTCTCACATCTGCATTTATACCACAAAAAAAAACAAGCAAACATGTGAAAATAAAGGGAAATTAAAAGAAACACATAAAACACAGCGCCATTTCTGCCCCCAATCGACCCTCAGCATCTATGCACATCTGAATTTTGGCCTAAACTGGGGCAGTTACTGTTGACAGTGAAGTCACCAGCAGGAACAGCAATCAAACCTGACCTGAGATCAGTTGTCCCAGCTTTAAACCCTGCATCATCTATTAGAACAGAAAAAAAAAACTGCTCTCAGACCAGAAAAACCTACAAAAAGCTGGTACGTTCCAGAATTAACTTCTAGCTTACTACTTTCACAAACTGTGCACATACATACTATATACTGCAGGAATAGTAGTAGTATACTAGTCTGAACGTACCCAGTGACTCCATTGACAACAATAAGACTTTTATAACATTCAACCAAGCAAAAGCTCTTTAGAGCTGCCGCACTAAACATTCATTATCAACACTCTGCTGTGAAAAAAGACTCAATTGTATAGACTAGAAAGCATAGCCTTTAGATTTCCATCCAAAGAACCAATAGCAATACTGTGGATACTGTGTGTAATGAAACTCCATTAGAGTTATACGGAGGAATTGCAGCTCCTCCCTATAAGAGAAAAAAAACTATTGATGTACTTTCTGTACAACATACATATAATAATCTTTATGTTGCTGCGAGTTATGGTGTGAGGTCCGGCTGCTAAGCGTTCCCTGAGACAGAATACTAAAGGCTATTTGAAAATTGAGGGGCAGAAGGTTTTTAATGCCCAAAATAGAGGACATAATCGCGGGTTTCGCTTTTACTCCCTGTTATATACTTCATAATATATCAAAACACTATGTTACTTAGCTCTGAGTAATAGATATATATACGCTATCATAGATTTCTCTTGTACTACTCTGGATTTGTTGTGCCTTGAAATATTCAAACAGTATTATAGGAAAAATACTGTACAAAAAAAGCAACTTATAGAATAGTTTTCATATATATATATATAAACATTAAAACTCTGTTTTATCAATAAATCTGTGTGCTGTATCTTTTGGTCTGCAGTAAACAAACTGATTGGGTTTCAACCACAGTTTGAGACAACACCGTCCTGCTTAACGAACGCCTCAAAACCTCTTCAAACACATTCATTACAGTCATACAGCCGACAGACACGCGAAGCTACAAAAATGAAAGAAAAAAAAAACACTACAAATATTATTTTTTGTACTGACTTAAAAACAAACAAAAATTCTAAAACCTGTGTGGGTGAAAAAAATATAGTAAAAAAAAAGAAAAGAAAAAAAATCATCCATTCTAAAAAAAAAAAAAAAAAAAGACCCATTTACAATTAGCTTGAGGCCGCAACTCTGAAACATAATCATGCGGAAATATCCATAAAACAATAAGGAAAAAATTACTATACAGCCATAACAATAAGAACAGCTATAACAATAGTAGTAATTAACAGCTGAATATTTTTGAAAAAAAATCTTCCATTCAAAAAAAAGTCCATAAATATATCAGGCAGATTATAGTGTAGGTAGAAACATTGCACCAGATCAGATTGTGAAACACGCATTAGTGCAGGGAGTTAGAGCGAGAGAGAGAGAGAGAGAGAGAGAGAGAGAGACAAATAATGGATTCAGCAGTTTTGGAGGGAAAGGTTTGGAGGGAAAGTTTCTGCACTACAGCAAGTACATGATGGCGCTATGAAACAGGCTTTGCAGAAACTTTGGAGTAGAAGAATCTAGCTTACATTTCATGTGTTTTGCCCTCTGAAGAGATTCAGGCTTATTGCTCCATGGACAATACAGGAAAGACGCAAAAAAACTACGCTGGTGTTGGTTTAAAAGTAATGATGAAAATAAAACAGACGAAACACAAAGAACAGGAAACAAACATTGTGTTCTGATGCTAGCTAGTGTTATACACACTTTACAGAACGAAAGGTGTCGGTGCATTACAGCTACTCAACTAAAATACAATAATATACACAAAAATAAGCTCGAGCAACAGGAAGTGGGCGGAGCCTCTGGGAAGAGGGGGATGGACCGAGCGGATGATTGACAGACAGGAGGGCGAGAAGAGAGGAAAATATTTATCAGTCCGTGTTTGAAAACATTCCAGAGAAAACGAGAACCATGTAGAATCATTTCCAAATAAACGATCCGTCGTTGGCAAAGGAATAAATGGACGAACAAACAAATAAAAGGAAAGAGAGAGAAGTGAAATTCCTACTTGAGAGGAGAAAGACAGACACTGAAACACAAACGAAAAACACGTCAACTCAAATATCGAGAGAGAAACGTGAAAAAATTCGAGGAGAAATTGGTGCCTCTTAAAGGGGCACGCAGAAGTCCCTGGGGGGTGGGTCATTTGTGGATGTGGGCGGGGCTTGTGTGGGGATGGGAGGGGCTCACAGAGGGCCGTGTCGCGCCTCGTATTTGGCCAGAACGTTCTTACAGCGGCCGAGTTCCTTCCGCAGGTCGGCCACTTCCTGTCTGAGCGCCGCGTTCTCTTTCTCCAGGAATCCTGCGCGGATGGCGATCTGGTTCTCTTTCAGCCGGCGAGCGTCCCGGGACCGTTTGGCCGCGACATTGTTCTTTCTGCGCCGTGCCCAGTACTTGTCATCCTGCTCGGATACGGAGAGACAAACAAATCAGAAAAAAATAATTATTCTCACAATTCAGTTTGGAATTTTTCCTGGTGACACAAAAATTATACATTATCTTTTTTTAAAATATGAATAAATCTAAATGAATTTCAAACAAACTGTATAACAGTTTTTTTTTTAATTTTTTGAACAAATTTACACAGTAAAATACCGTTTTCCATTGAAACAGTAATTGGGGGGTATGCATTATGGTTTATTAAACGTAAATTGCTACTTCTTGAAATGACAATAGAAGGCATGTTTTACAGTATATACGGTATATATTACTATTTATTCAAACATAACAAATAATATTACTGTTTTGTTTCATATTGGAGAAGATATAAAATAATCATAATTTTTCTTTGAGTGTTTTTTAGTTTTGTTAACCTGTTTGTGTTTTTTACCTTTTTGTTTTTTTTTTTTTTTTTTTTTTTTTTTTTATTAATTTTTTTTTTTTTTTTATTTTTTTTTTTTTTGTTTTTTTTTATAATTTATTTTAACTTTCCTTATATTTTATTTGTTTTTTTTTGTTTTTTTTAAAAATTTTTTGTTTTTTTTTTTTTTATTTTTTTTTTTTTTCTTTTTTTTATTTTTTTTATGGGTTTCAATTTTTTTTTTGTTTTTAACCTTCATTTCTTGATGAACTTAGCGTCTTCGTGACATGGCATGGGCCTTCAGCTCCTCCGCGCTGAAATTGCGCTTGCGGGGTCGAGATTTCCGTCCGGGATGGAGAGGCGGGTCAGCGGGATCGGGCTCGTACCCGACCGGAACCTGGATGGAGTCTGGATCTATCGGACTGGGCGTGTCACGTGAAGAGGGCAGAACTGAAGGCGAAAGAGAGAGAGAAGAGAGAAAAGGACTTTAATTATAATATCAACCAACATTGTTACATTCAACCCGTGCTGGCAAATGAGTCGCAATGAGCAAATGAGTTATTGTTATTTTCACATTTTCTATTAAAAATCATTCAAAAATGATGTATGATTGGTGGAATCTGACAAAAAAATTGAGCCAACCTGTTTTTAAGTCGATAGAGTCAGCAAGTCAATTTTGAGAAAAATCGAGTTGAAGGCTCCAAAACAAAACCCCTAGCAACCATAAAACCTTAAATCCCTGTTAATAGCACCAAATTTAGCACAAGCCAATAGGTAGAAATATATATTCAACGTTTTCTTCATAATTCCACAATTGTTTAATGAAACAGACAGCCTACTGTACCACACGGACCTAATATAATGTTACATATCAGATTTTTTTCCCCCAACAGTTAACCAAACGTTCACTTAAGACATAACAGATAATGTTTGCGTGAATATTCGCCAAGACAGAGTTTTTTTTAAATACTGTAATTCTGTGTAATGGTGTGTATATCGGGATCGAAGCGCGCGTCTTTTTCGCGCGCTTAATTCGGATCTGTCAGTCAGCGCGAGTAAGATCGTTTTGTTTACATCAGCATGAGTTTTAAAATAACATTTCATTGGTTCAGACTCATGCCATCGAGAATTCGCTATGAATCACAAAGTCCTTCACAACGATACCAAACTTGTGCTGAGAGGAAGTGCGAGTCGTCGAGAAGCGGGCGGAGAAAAACGGCATTTTTCATGAAGAAAGGAAAGGTACTTCTATCAGAAAACATACAAATAAAGACACTTTTAGCTGTTTAATTGCTATTTGGAGCATCACAAGACGAGGGCTTAATGAACTCATTTTTGAGAACCTCAAATTCGACCAAAATTTACATTTCTACAGACTCATTTTGACAGCACGGGTCACATATTATGCTTATCAGACAAGAGACATTTATTTAAAAAGGTAAATATAATCAAATTCCATATGCTGATTTAGTGTAATATGCACTACCATTTCTGACCACAAGAAGGCACATGAACCCATCTTATAGCCATACGTTCACACATTTACACATACATAAAATATTACTAAACAATATGATAAATAAATAATAATCATTAATTAAAAATTTATTATACTATAAAAATTAAGCAATATTTATTATATTATATAGCTATTTCTTAATATATTTATATAAATAAGTTCACTGATGCAGTAAAGGCGACTGTGTGAATGATTTACCAAAAGACGTCAAGAGCAAGAGAGATGTGTGTGTGTTTCTGTTCATTAGTGAAGGATTAGAAGATCAAATTAAACTCTTGACTGATTTAACCAGTAGCTGAGAGTGCCAAGAGCTGGCATACAGCCACACACGCAATCACCACACAACAACACTGCCTGCACACACAACTGCACCTGCACTGATATGAGGAACTGTTACTGTACAGAAACACGGCAGGGGTCAAGGTGAAGCTGTTTGCTAAGGAGGTTTTTCATCATGTCCGAGATTGCTGTTTAAGCCTGACGAAGCAGTATGTGTGTGTGTGTGTGTGTGTGTGTTTTCCCCGTCTGATTCCAAACAACTTGACAGTTGAATCATGAAGTACTTTATCTAAACTGACCCAACCATGACCCGCTTTATGACGGTCAAACAGTCAAAGTGATTCAGGATTTCTTTCATCTTTTCTGAGTGAGGCGAAACAATAATCTTGCATATTATATATATATATATATATATATATATATATATATAGTAGTAATATAATAGTAATAATATAATAGTAAGTAAATATTTGCCTGAAAACATCAAAACCTAAATAGTTACTCAACTTTAATGGTTAGTAGAAAAGCCTGTGAAATAAAGTGTGTGTGTCATTCTTGTCATCTGTCTCTCTCTATCTCAGTCAATCTGAGAGCCTAAACTTGGCCTCAGAGGTGAGGGGGTGGAGCTGTGCTGACCAATCACAGGCCAGGGCCGGAATGGTGGGCGGGATCTGAGGACAGCGGTGCACTATGATGAAGCTGTGCCATAATGAAAGTATGCGAGCGCTGCTGAGGTCCTGCTCCGTTGGGTGGCAGATCGTTCAGGGGTGTGACTGTGACCGTCCTGTGAACCCTGGCCTTCACTTCCTTAAGCACACACACTGAGGGAAGGGAGGCGTCTGTGCTTGGGGAAGTCGACGGGTGCAGGAAAAAGACGCCCTATCAAGCTCTATTTTAACCAGCGATAGCCCTGATAAGAGGTGAAACGAGCCATGAGAGGCCGAAACAGACATCAGTGATAAAACAAGCTACATGCAACTATGAATGGTTTAAGAATGAAACCAAAAATATATGGACATGCTTGAAAATGCCTGAATGTCACTGCATTTGACAAGCAAATGTGTGTATCGTAAAGAAAGATCTCAAGCAAACAAATTTGACAAACCGAAGTGACCTGATATATTGTTTGGGCCGCTGTACGTGTTTCTACATTCACAATTAACACACTACAACATAGTATAACTGAAAGAAGTAGAATTATTATGGAATTCAATTCATATGATTGCATATAACTGCTGTAAGTGTAGTTTTTAATTACGAATTCAATTTTCTCACTATAATTTATTAATTTACATATTCATTCACACACATACTGTAATTATTTACAAAAACATTGTTATATTACATTATAGTGTTAAAAATAATTGTATGAAATGCCGCAAAAACCCGCTAAAACGTTTATTTCATATAAAATTAATATAAATCTGTTATTGAGTTCACTGAAATTTTAGAGAGCAAAAACATTAAAATCCTACTGAGAATAAACTTTAAAAAATAAAAATATATATTTCTAGATTATTATATTTAGATTTACCTACAGAATTTCATATAATAACGAATGATGACTGAATTTTTATATGAACTATATGAACCTTTAATGTTTTTAAATAATATGGAAATTATATGAAATTATACTCTAAATATAAAACTAAAACTGCCAGTAGGTAGTGGTAATTGTCTTAATGATTAAGTCATTGATTCATCATTGATTAATTGATTGATTGATTGCTTTGATTCATTCAAACAGCTGATTCATTCAGGAGTGAAGTAAATGATTCTCTTTATGAATGCTCCATTGAATCATTGGTTCACCTGATTTGTTCAAAATGTGGTTTTAGATATATATATATATATATATATATATATATATATATATATAAACAATGTTTTTATATTAGTCTTAATAATAACAGTAATAAATAATATCATAATATTAAACATTAATATGTAACAGAGATAATATATCAGAGGCACAACAAAGGGGCCGATGTAAGATACCAGATAAAAGCCGGATAATGGATTTAGCACGAGGAAAAGCTTTCCATTGGCTGTTTGAGTGACTGTGTGCATCTCGGCTTGTCCTTGTACCAGGAATTGATCCGAGCTGGAATTCTGATCTTTCCTGAAATCATAAAATCCCTCTAAAGCCTCCAACACTGAGGAATAGAGTTGGGAGGCCTGATTTATTTTAGTGAATCTTTTTTTTTGTTCGGACAGAAATGGTTCAAAATACCTGATTCTTTGAGTCAACAGCAAAGAGGTGTGTATAATAGCACACGACGCACCAGTTCACAAAGCACACACAAATTCAAATTCACATCCGACAGAGAAAATATACGTTTGCTTAAATTTGTTTACATGCAATACTATATATATTTTTCTTGAAATAAAAGAAGAAAAAAATGGCTTGAATGGCCTTCAAAATAGTGCAGTTACAACATCTACCAGCAGGGGCTGAACTACACTACCATTCAAAAGTTTTTTAAATTATTATTTTGAAAGACATTAACATGTTTATTCAGCAAGGATGCACTAAATTGATCAAAAGTGACAGTAAAGACATAATGTTACAAAAGATTTCTGTTTCAAATAAATGCTGTTCTTTTGAACTTTCTATTAATCAAAGAATCCTGAAAAATAAAAATGTATCGCAGTTTCCACAAAAATATGAAGCCACACAACTGTTTTCAACATTGATAATCATCAGAAATGTTTCTTGAGCATCAAATAGTGTAGACTAACCAGCCAAATCTTGACTGCATCAAATGAATCGTTAAAAAGAAATGATTCATTAGAACATCTCATTTGCCAACAGGACATAGATCAGGACCCTGATTGTTAACCAGATCAAACACGAACCCAATACAAGAACCAGAACACACGCAATGAGACTGAGCATCACAACACTAGTTTCTGACCTCTGTGTGTGTGTGTGTGTGTGTGTTATTGCAACTACTATCACTATCTTAAATCCATTCTGTCATTCAAAGCTGAAGAATAACCCTTTACCCTTCCTCGTTTCACTCTGCCAACAGTAGATAAACGTTACTCCCGCCGGCCTCTCATGCACATGCAGAACAAAGTCCACCATTACAGCTGTTTGACAGACATTTACAGAGACAAATCGACCTGAAGACATTCTAGCGACAGAATCGCAGCTGGAGACTGTTTACTGAGTACAGACTAAGCAGAACGCAATTAAAAACACCCTGAAGTGCAATTCACATTTTAATTGAAAGAAGTAAAATTAAAATGGGATTAAATTCATATAAATGATGTAAATGTAGCTATGAATAATGCATCATTTTTTTTATTATAAATTTACTTTAAATTATAAAATTACTATGAATTATTAATTTACAAGTTCATTCATACACATATATGGAATATTTACAAAAACATTTTATTATTAAAAATCATTATTTATAGATGCAACTTAGAAAATGGAACTTATGTAAACAAAGTCTTTTATGTTAGATTTGGTTAATCATTTGACGATTTTTACATGTTATAAATATAAAAAATATTTGTACTTAAAATATTTATATTTAATATCAAAATATAGCCTACAAAATATTGACATTTAAAATACAGAATATTCATATTAAGTTTTCTTTGAAAACAATGTGGCAAAATCTAAAAATATTTGATGGCTCTTAATTTGACAGCACTGGACTCTATTTAGTACAGGTATTCTACATATCAGAGAATTACTTATTTATCTGTGTTGAATTTCTGTGAATTTCAATTCCTGTGTTGTATTTAATTCAAATTCAACTCAAGAATTCTCTTTTCATCACTCCAATTGCAAATTGCAATGTGCTGTGGTCAATTCAATTAAGATTCAACTAAAGAAAAAAAAGAAAGAAAAAATGAAATACTGAATGCTGCAGCCTCCAGCCGATGTCAGTGTGAACGAGGCTTTGATGTGGAAACCCTTTTATATCTCTTCCCATCTGCATGCATGTGTGTTTCTGATATGCAGTTTGGTTTCTTCATTATTTGTTGCTGGTGTTCACAGATTGTTTGAAAGCGTCACATCAGCACGTGAATCAGCCACGACACAGGCAATGTGAGTCTCAGTGAGAACATACTGTCCTTCTGCTACAGCAAACGAGAAAGAGAGACAGACAGGTGGGGGCAGGGGGCGTGGCCTGCTGTGTGGGGAGTGGCCTGCCTTGACAAACTCTCTCTCTGCTGCTCGTCAGCAGCGCAGCACACGCAGCAGCATGTGTTTATCACATGTCAGCACACACTGCTTTGGGAACGCGCGGACTTCACGTGAGCAGAAATGTGCGGAGCAGTGCCTGAACCGCTCGTCTAGACCGAACACACACACACACACACAGGCACATGGAAACGCACATGCAGAAATGTAAACATGCACTGAAGACACACACACACACATCCTGCAGCGTACAGTGAAGCGCATGAGGGAACGTTCATCGCATCCACTCAGGGGTCAGATCTTTACACCATCACTTATGTTTCAGACCAGGACTGTGGAATGCGAAATGAAACCTATAAACGGATAATCACAGCGAGATGTCTAATAAAACCTGTCACAGGGTTACTGTACAGCCACTTCACTTTTTATTCCCTTCAAGTGGTTATAAAGACTCCAGTTTTTATAAATACTGACAATAAACACAAACACAACTTCTCTCATTTCTACATATACAAATGGATGAATCTCCTGAAACAAGTCAAAACATCCCCAGTTCATATTTCACCACAAAAACAAAATAAAGAGAAAATGAAGTATCCTGGGTCAGACGTAACATCCCAGTATTGGGTAGTTTTTGTGTTACCCAGATCCTGGGTCCGACGTAACAACCAAGTGTTTGGGTAGTTTTTGTGTTACCCAGATCCTGGGTCAGACGTAACAACCCAGTATTGGTATTTTTTGTGTTACCCCTAGACGTAACAACCAAGTGTTTGAGTAGTTTTTGTGTGCCCATCCTGGTCACGTAACAACCCAGTATTGGTATTTTTTGTGTTACCCAGATCCTGGGCCAGACGTAACAACCAAGTGTTTGGGTAGTTTTTGTGTTACCCAGATCCTGGGTCAGACGTAACAACCCAGTATTGGGTAGTTTTTGTGTTACCCAGATCCTGGGTCAGACGTAACAACCAAGTGTTTGAGTAGTTTTTGTGTTACCCAGATCCTGGGTCAGACGTAACAACCAGTATTGGTATTTTTGTGTTACCCGATCCTGGGTCAGACGTAACCAACCCAGTATTGGGTAGTTTTGTGTTTACCCCCAGATCCTGGGTCAGACGTAACAACCAAGTGTTTGGGGTAGTTTTGTGTTACCCAGATCCTGGGTCAGACGTAACAACCCAGTATTGGGTAGTTTTTGTGTTACCCAGATCCTGGGTCAGACGTAACACCCAAGTATTGGGTAGTAACAACCCAGTTTGTGTTACCCAGATCCTGGGCGTACAACCAGTGTTTGGTAACCCATCCTGGGTCAGTAACAACCAGGGTAGTTTTTGTGTTACCCAGATCCTGGTCAACGTAACAACCCAGTATAGTTTTGTGTTACCCAGATCCTGGGTCAGACGTAACAACCAAGTGTTTGGGTAGTTTTTTTTTTTTTTTTTTTTTTACCCAGATCCTGGTCAGACGTAACACCCATTATTCGGTAGTTTTTGTGTTACCCAGAGACGTACAACCCATTTGGGTAGTTTTTTTTTTTTTTTTTTTACCCAGATCCTGTAACAACCCAGTTTGGGTAGTTTTTGTTACCCAGATCCTGGGTCAGACGTAACAACCCAGTATTGGGTAGTTTTTGTGTTACCCAGATCCTGGTCAGACGTAACAACCCAGTATTGGGTAGTTTTGTGTTACCCAGATCCTGGTCAGACATAAAACAACCCAGTGTTGGGTAGTTTTTTTTTTTTTTTTTTTTTGTTTTTTTTTTTTTTTTTTTTACCCATATCCTGGGTCAGACATAACAACCCAGTATTGGTACCCAATTGGGTCATAACAACCCAGTATTGGTAGTTTTGGTGTTACCCAGATCCTGGGTCAGACGTAACAACCCGTATTGGGTAGTTTTTGTGTACCCAGATCCTGGTCAGACGTAACAACCAGTTTTGGGTAGTTTTGTGTTACCCAGATCCTGGGTCAGATTAACAACCCGTATCGGTAGTTTTTGTGTTACCCAATCCTGGGTCAGACGTAACGTAGTTTTTGTGTTACCCAGATCCTGGGTCAGACGTAACAACCCAGTGTTTGGGTAGTTTTTTTTTTTTTTTTTTTTTACCCAGATCCCAGACGTAACCATTGGGTAGTCCGATCTGGGTCCAACCCAGTATTGGGTAGTTTTTGTGTTACCCAGATCCTGGGTCAGACGTAACAACCCAGTATTGGGTAGTTTTTGTGTTACCTAGATCCTGGGTCAGACGTAACAACCCAGTTTTGGGGTAGTTTTTTTTTTTTTTACCCAGATCCTGGGTCAGACGTAACAACCCAGTATTCGGTAGTTTTTGTGTTACCCAGATCCTGGTCCTAACAACCCAGTGTTTGGGTAGTTTTTTTTTTTTTTTACCCAGATCCTGGGTAACAACCAAGTGTTTGGGTAGTTTTTTTTTTTTTTTTTTTTTACCCAGATCCTGGGTCAGACGTAAAACCCAGTATTTGGGTAGTTTTTTGTGTTACCAGATCCTGGGTCAGACGTAACACCCAGTATTGGTAGTTTTTTTGTGTTACCTAGATCCTGGTCAGACGTAACAACCCAGTTTGGGTAGTTTTTTTTTTTTTTTACCCAGATCCTGGGTCAGACGTAACAACCCAGTATTCGGTAGTTTTTGTGTTACCCAGATCCTGGGTCAGATGTAACAACCCAGTGTTTGTTTTTTTTTTTTTTTACCCAGATCCTGGTCAGACCAACCCAGTATTGGGTAGTTTTTGTTACCCTGGGTCAGACGTAACACCAATTGGTAGTTTTGTGTTACCCAGATCCTGGGTCAGACGTAACAACCATGGGTAGTTTTGTGTTACCCAGATCCTGGTCAGACATAACAACCCTGTTTGGGTAGTTTTTTTTTTTTTTACCCAGATCCTGGGTCAGACATACAACCCAGTATTGGTAGTTTTTGTGTTACCCAGATCCTGGGTCAGACGTAACAACCAGTTTGGTAGTTTTGTGTTACCCAGATCCTGGGTTAACAACCCAGTATTCGGTAGTTTTTGTGTTACCCAGATCCTGGGTCAGACGTAACAACCCAGTATTGGGTAGTTTTTGTGTTACCCAGATCCTGGGTCAGACGTAACAACCCAGTGTTTGGGTAGTTTTTTTTTTTTTTTTTTTGGGTCAGACCAACCAGTATTTTTTTGTGTTACCCAGATCCTGGGTCAGACGTAACAACCCAGTTTGGGTAGTTTTTTTTTTTTTTTACCCATCCTGGGTTAACAACCCAGGTATTTTTTTATGTTGGGTTTTGTTTTTTTTTTTGATCCTGGGTCAGACACAACCCAGTTGGGTATTTTTGTGTTCCTGGGTCAGAGTATTTTTTTTTTTGTTTTTTGTTTTTTTTTACCCAGATCCTGGGTCACCCGGTGTTGGGGTATTTTTTGTGTGATACCCCCCAGGTTTTTTTGGGTATTTTTGTGTTACCCAGATCCTGGTCAGACAACCCAGTGTTGGGTTTTTGTGTTACCAGATCCGGTCAGACGTAATGTTTGGGTAACCAATCCTGGGTCAGAAGTAATGACCCAGTGTTTTTTAGCAATTAATGTACTTTTAATTTTAATTAAAAGTCATTAAAGTCATTTTTTACTCTAATGGGTGAAAATGTGCTTAATGTCATAATTTCACACAGCAAAATCTTAATGCTCTTGAAAACATGCTTGATTTTCTTTATGCATTTTTTAAATATATTTATGCCTATTCGGGTGAAACGGACCATGTTTTGTGAGATTTACACAAAAAATCTATGTATGTAGGCGTGAACTGGGTGTGTGTGTTTGTTTGTTTTTTTAAGGATCGAAAGCAGCCACTGCTCATTCATGTGTGTGTGTACCTCAGCATTACTAACATCCATAAAGTACTTTGGTGTGTCAATAGGATGAATGTCGCAACTTCTGTCTCTATAGGGTTTCCGCCTACATTAGCATTAAAACACACGTCATTTAATGCACTCTGTTTAATTCAAATCGGAGGTGTAACACATGTCTTTGGGAATTTGTCTAATTTCATAGGTTTAATGACTGGTTCTGGTGGTGTAAAAGTGTGTGAAGTGTCTGTGAAAGTCACTAGCTCGTGAAGGAATGTATAATCAATGTGACGGGTGACTCTGATGGCTGTTCAGGTGCGTTTCGGCTAGAGCTGTCAGTCACGTTAAAGGCAGATGAGTAATTCCTTCATAGTTTGAATAACTACAGTATGGCCGTGTTTCAACCTGGAATTAAGATGCGTTTTGGTCTATTGGATCACAAGTGGAAGATGCTAAATACAGGTGTAAACAGGGTGTAGAGCATTTTGAGCTTGTCCACTTTCGACCACTTCCAGAGGGAGTCGAAAACACATTTGACCAGATTGCTTTCGTAGTGGAAACGCTCAAGTGACTGTCAGAGCAGAAACGAAAGATGCTGCTCTCCGTATGTTTTTCTGAAAGTTCTGAAAAACCCATACATTTACCTGCCCATAGACCTTCCCCTCAAAGAAATGTTTACACCTGGTATTGAGATGCATTTTGGTTGATCGGATCACAAGTAGACGAGTGAGACACATACCCATTGACACCAGGGGCCAGTTGTCCAAAAAGTTAAATCTGGATTAGAATGATCTGGATTTGGAAATCCCATGTTTTGCTATCCAGGATCAGGTAATCCATCTTACTTTTGTGCTGTTTTTTCAAAGCAAAATTGGATTGGATTACCCTGATCCAGATACACACTTTTTCAGATTACCAAATCTGGATTACTAGTGCTCTACGGAGACCCTAAAGGGACATGGTGATGGAAAAATATGAGAGAGGGGGGGACAATTCAATACTTTTGTTTTCTCCCAGAAAGGTTTTGCATAGTATTTATCCTAGAAACTTTGCTTGATGGTCTTCTGTGGCTCAAACGCTTTCGACCACGTCATCCACTTGTGATCCGATCGACCAAAACGCTTCTTAATACCAAGTGTAAACAGGGCCTAACATTAACAACTAGCGCCCCAATATACTGTAGGCACACTGTAAAAAAAATATTTTTAAATGATTTGTTATCACAACATCTTTTCTTCTGTCAAATCAACTTAAATAATTAATGTGGTTCAGATAACATAATATTTAGAGTTTCAGTTGATTAAACCAATCGCCTTTAATTTCAATGAACTCAAAATTTTAAGGCAACCAGCTTACTTTTTTTAAGTTAAATCAACAATTCTTTTTTTACAGTGCAGTATAAGAAATGCACTTATGTCTTCTACTGTATATCCATGCACAATTTCAAATAAATTTTCTCTTTTTCCCTCTGCAACCTCTAGCAAAAAATAAACAATTTGATTTGAAATGCTGCAGAGATAATGCTGTGAATGCAACATGATCCACAAACACCTGACAACATGGACTTCAACCAAACACATACTGCAGACGCCGCTGAGCAAAGTCCAATGAATCTCTTACTTATAGGACTTGTCGCTCAAAACTCTGTGACGTTTGCTGGGAGCTTTGGGTAATTACTTTGGTGATTCTTTAAAGGGCTCCAGAGATCAGATATCTTCAGAGCGACAGAAAACAGAAGTGGTGCAAAGGGCATTGAACTTTTCATTGATGATTAACCAATGCAACATGCAGACGATGATTATACGTACACTCTTAAAAATTCTTTATCGGAATCAATGGAATCTTTGCATTCCACAAAAGGTTCTTTAGTTTTTTAAAATGTTCTTGACACTAAGAAAAATAAGTGATCTCTGAGGTTCATTGGGGAACTAAAAATGGTTCCTCTGTGGCATTGCTGCACCCTTTTGGATCCTTTATTTTTAAGCGTGTACGTGAACAGAAACTACATCTCGGGTGTCATTTAAAGGCTCAGATCGGCCTGGTGCATTAGTGACGTACTCTACCTGCTCTGCTGGGACTCTGGAGGCAGTTCTGGCCAACAATCCCGGAGTGAACGGAGGTGGTCGCCCGGTTACTGAGATCCACCACAGAAGGTGTAGGCGGGGCGGAAGGAGGCTGCTGTGGCAGGGGCTGCTGGGAAGGTTGGTTCTGCTCGTTCTGAGAGTTGGCGGGAATATTGTTCTCCAACAGAAACTCCTCTAAATCCATATACTCCAGCTGGAAGTTGTCGCCATCGTACGGCAGGGTCTTGTCCCACAGAGTCGGCCCCAAGAAGGCAGACTGAGGGGTGTTTAGACCGTTTCCATCTCTTCCAACTTCTTTTCCTTCTCTTTCTCTTTCCCGAACCCTGGAGGAACAAGATGGAGGCATTATTGTCACCGTTCACACACACAAAAATTAAATTCTGTCATCTTTTAAGCACATTTATGTTGTCCCAAACATGTATGAACAAAATATAAACAATTTCTAAACAATAGTTGAGCACATTTAAAACAACCTAATTGCTGAGTTTGTCCATTTTCAACCCAACTTGGGTAGTTTTTTAGCACAGCATTTTTTAGAATATATGTACACAGAGCAACATATATGCAATATTATACAGAGCAATATAAATATTACAAATATTTACAATAATTTTATAATATCTTTACAATATGCAGTTGCAAAGCACCTTAAAAGTGGTTCGCACAACATTTTGCACTTTATTCAAGATCACAAAACAGCTTACTTTTAAGTTTAGTTTTTTGAGTTCGTTACTTTTTTAGTCATGTGATGCTCAGTAGTGCCAGTCACTTGCACTGGAAAAGAGTGGCTGTTTTCCAGCATTTCTCTTTTAGTGTTCCAGAGAACAAACAAAGTACAGTTTTGCAATGATGTGAGGGGGACCTACTCAAAAATGCAACCAATTCAACATAGTGTGCAAACTGAAAAAGCATGCAAATGCACGTCCTCCTTAGGTGGAGTAACTAAATATAAAGATAAAATTATATATTATTTATATTTATATTTATATATATTTTATTTATACTGTAAATATGTGATGAGGACTGATGTAGCACGAAAACAATCACGCTCAGTGGCGCCCTCTAAAGGTAACTATGAGAACAAATCATCACCATTGCGTGCGAACTTCATCTATCCGCATAAAGTCGGTATTGGTTGAGTAGACGTTGTTTATTCCTCTTCTATGTGAGCAAATGCTGTAACTTACAGCAAAATAAGCCTATTTTAAACAGATACCATCATGCGTTTCGGCTGAATTCAGTGCGCAATGGGTTTATGTCTGTGCGTAAAATGAATGCAATGCAATAAAAATATCAATAAACATAAACTTCCAGCCCAAACTCACATCAGAATTCAAAGCGATTATACATCACAGCATGCATGCATGAGCAGGTACTGTAAAATTTTGAAAACACAGTGACAAGACGCGCTTTTAGGCGCAGATTATAAGGAAAGCAAAGCGCGCACCGCGCCTGACACCCATCAGCTGATGCAGGAGACGCTTTAAACCCCCCCAAAGCAATATCTATCCGTCTTTACCTTCATCGTGATGAAAGGGCAGTTTCATGGGGTTCTCCAGCAGGGATTTCAGGACGCCGTGAGTCGGAGGTAGGAAAGTTGGGTTAATAGGAAGAGGTCGAGACATCTTCTCCATCGCGTAATTGGAAAGAACAAATCTTCCTGAAGAAATGAAATTAAATAAAAAATATCCAATTTATAAAAATAAAAAACTTTGCAAAAGGATATTGGAATAGAGTCCTCAGCCCGTGCGCTGCACCGATGAGCGGCGGCTGTTATCGCGCGTCCGTGAGGTCGGCTGGCTGGAGCGCAAAAGCGCAACTGATTCGCAATTCCATGTGCGAAGACTGACGTCCGTGACGTCAATGAACAGGGCAAGCTGCTGAATAGAGCCCTGGCCAATGAGAGCGTCGGGGGGCGTGGCCCCCCCCACCCCCCTCCCATAATGACTCAATACATTGTTGAGCGTCCACAATTACATTCTTTTGTGTTTCAACAATGTAAACACTGCAGTATATATTCACCTTATGTTGCTTTTTTAAATATCGACTGAAAAAAAGATCACTAGTGTGAAAAGTATGAAAAAAAAAAACATAAAAGGGTGTAATTTCATCCTAAAAATGCATTAAATGAATATTGAAACTATATTATGATAGTATTAGTATTTTGAATTAGCTTTTATTTTAATATTTTCAATTTAATTTTTTAGTAATTTTGATAGTGCTTTTGTCATTTTTATATTAGTTAATTACTTATATATAGTTATTTATGTTATTTTTATTACCTTAGTTACCAAGCAATATTTTTTAATTTTCATCTAATATTTATGTTTTTTTTTTTATTTCAGCTTTATTTCAATAAAAATATATATATTTTTAATAGTTTTAGTTCACAATAATAACACTGTAATATAGTGAGTCTGTTCCAAATAGTGCTCTGAAATGCTCTACATAGGCAACAATGCCTTACAATGTTGCCTACTCAGGCAGCTCACTTGGTTTTTAAAAGCTTTATTGTACAATATAGTAGCATTTACAAAATATATGTACTAAAACTCTCATATGAATAAAATACATTTTGGATTTGACTGTAGCTGGAATTCAATTATTGTTTAAATAAACCCTCCCGCATTCCACACTCCTCTAAACACAAAATCAATTTCTTGGAATGGCCAATACTCCCTGACTACACAGTAACAGCCAGTGCTAGCGACCAGCAGTCACCAGAACACGAGCGCGCCTGCGTTTGATTGGTTGAGTGCTGCGTGCGCGGAACGCAACATCCAATCACAGCGAAGCTGGTGCGCAATGCGGTGAATTAAGGATCATCTGAGCAGCGTTCAGCCCTCGGCTGGAACTGACCTACTTTTGTCCAATAGCAGCAGCCAGTCGGTAATTCCGGTGAGATCAGTACGGGCCACGGCACATTGAATGTCATGTGTTCACGATCCCTGTACCGTGAGTCTGTGGAAATAACTCCAGCTCTGCCTTCATGAACATATCAGAACAAAATCATATAAAACAGCTTTGATTGACTATTGAGAAGCATATAGTCTAATGTGGGTGGTTTAAAAGCATTTAAATGCATTTCCAAAAAGTGTGCATGAGCGCGCAAAGGGGTGTGCGCGTACACCGGCTGTAAGTGCGTGAGACGGAGCGTGCGACAGCTCGCGTGTGAGAGTGTGTGTCATGCTTAGTAACGGCGGTTGCCACAGCAAAAGACTGCTGTGACGACGTGCATAAAAGTAGGACACACACACATAAAGAAAGAGAAGTGACAGGAGAGAAGAATACACGACCGCTGAGAGACCAGCACACATCATCATCATCATCATCATCATCATACAGCAGCTGTGAATGCACTCATTCACAAAATCACATCTATCTATCTATCTATCTATCTATCTATCTATCTATCTATCTATCTATCTCACATAGATTGTGGAGTAACAGCAGCACAGATGGGCAATCTCATCTGTTCTCTGCCCTAAGAAATAAAATATGATGCAGAGGAATCGCACACAGAGGAAGAGAGCGCTGCTGAGACTGCAGTGTCAGTGATGTGTCACCTGCATTCTCCTGTCTGGGAAAAAAAACGTACAACATAACAGATAATTAAAGAGATGTGCTAGTCTGATAAGAATCCACTGAAATACAGTTGCCTAGAAATGAAGGCTATAGTTGAATCTGTATCAACGTCTAAAAACAAGTGCACTGACGGGCGTATGTACTGAATAAAGGGAAGCTTGCTGAGATGTGGTACACACACACACACACACACACACACAGGTGCATGACCCTCACGCTGGAACCAAAGGCCTGCAGTCACAGCTCCTGTCCGCCCTCCTCTCCTTTCACCCCACCACTTTCTGCAGCATTTATCGCATTCTCCCTGAAGGTCTGTGTGAATCACAGAGGAGAAAAAAATGGTAAAAATAGCTACATTTCTAGTGGGAGTGATGTGAATTCATTCAAGCCGTGGGCTCTTTGCAGCACATACCACAGATATACTGCAATAAACCATAACTTTAGCAATATATGTCTGCGTTCGTGTCTTAAATAGTTTATAAACTGCTATCTCATACTACAGTTCAAATGTCTGGGGTCCGTTTTAGATGAATATTTTTATTCATCAAGGACACAATAATTTAACCAAAAGTGACCAAAAAAAAAAAAAAAAAAAGATATTTATAATGTTACAAAATGAATTCAGAATCCCATCTGTTTCCAACATTGATAATAATCAGAAATGTTTCTTGAGCATCAAATCATCATATTATAATGATTTCTGAAGGATCATGTGACACTGAAATGTTGAAAATTCAGCTTTGATCACAGGAATAAATTACACTTTAACATATATATTCACATAGAAAACACTTGTTTTGAATTGTAATATTATTTTTACAATATTACTGTTTTTACTGTATTTTTGATCAAATAATAAGTGACTTCTTTCAAAAACATTACAAAATCTGACCTACTCCAAACGTTTGAATGGTAGTGTAAATAACAATAAATAATAAATGATGAGCCATTTCATTGAAGTACTTTGTTGACTTGCCAGAAACATTTAAAAAAAAAAATAGTGGCTAATGTGTTTCTGATGATTCAACTATGTGCTTGTACTATAGTTTTAACAAAATAAACGATCATATAACTATCCTAAATATAAAACAGAACAGATTAAACTATTACTATTTTGAACCTCATTTGACATTTAAATTATTCAAATTAACAAATTATTGACCGAATGCAATGATTGGACAAACATTTTTTGGTCCTGAGACTTCCACAGAAGATATATGTATTTATAAAAAAAAAAAAAAAAAAAAAAAAAAAAAATTGGACTACTTCGGTTATTATTGTGACAGTTTCAACCAGTATAACAAAATATCTAACATTGTTATAGTGGTTTTTGATATTTAATTAAAAAATCTTACATATTGTGCCTTTAAGTGCTGGAACGAAGGCAAAATGAAAGATATCCATCTGTATAAACTGATCATGTTTCACTTTTGACAATAGAAATATGAGATCACATTATTATCATTTGAGGAAGAGAAATAAAGATGAAATGTTTTCTTCACACTATTTCCTGTTTACCTGTAAAGTCTTTTGCGTATGTTTTCATATTGCCCCCTTTTAAAAAGATCAGACTGTCAAAGAAAATAAAACAAGGTTCAGGTCAGAGTGAGTGTTTGCACAAATGAAAAACTGTGTTGTTTTTTTATGCATAATGAAATGCTTTGCCTTTCTTTATTGAACTGTTAATCAAAAAAAAAAAAAAAAAAAAAAAAAACTGCAATTTTAATGAGATTTTCATTGGTGTGCATTAAGTAGTTTCAAAGATGCTTATGTCAGTGAATTACATAATAAATATTTAAAGGTTCCCTAGAACTTTTTTTAAAAAAAGATGTAATATAAGTCTAAGATGTCCCCTGAATGTGTCTGTGAAGTTTCAGCTCAAAATACCCCATAGATTTTTTTTAATTCATTTTTTTAACTGCCTATTTTGGGGCATCATTATAAATGAGCCGATTCAGGGCTACTGGCCCTTTAATTCTCGTGCTCCACGCCCACGGAGCTCGCGCTTGCCTTGAACAGTGCATAAACAAAGTTTACACAGCTAATATAACCCTCAAATGGATCTTTACAAAGTGTTCGTCATGCATGCGGCATGCATGCGTCAGATTATGTGAGTATTGTATACTGTTATATTGTTTACATTGATTCTGAATGAATTTGAGGCTGTGCTCCGTGGCTAACGGCTAATGCTACACTGTTGGAGAGATTTATAAAGAATGAAGTTGTGTTTATGATATACAGACTGCAAGTGTTTAATAATGAAAATAGCGACGGCTCTTGTCTCTGTGAATACAGTAAGAAACGATGGTAACTTTATCCACATTTAACAGTACATTAGCAACATGCTAACGAAACATTTAGAAAGACAATTTACAAATATCACTAAAATATCATGGATCATGTCAGTTATTATTGCTCCATCTGCCATTTTTCGCTATTGTTCTTGCTTGCTTACCTAGTCTGTTGATTCAGCTGTGCAGATCCAGACGTTCTGCCCTTGTCTAATCCCTTTCATAATGTTGGGAATATGGGCTGGCATATGCAAATATTGGGGGCGTACACCCCGACTGTTACGTAACAGTCGGTGTTATGTTGAGATTCGCCTGTTCTTCAGAGGTCTTTCAAACAAATGAGATTTATACAAGAAGGAGGAAACAATGGAGTTTGAGACTCACTGTATGTCATTTCCATGTACTGAACTCTTGTTATTTGACTATGCCAAGATAAATTCAATTTTTCATTCGAGGGCACCTTTAATCATTCAGAAAATGAAACAATGATGTCTTTGCGGGAGATTTCCCCACAGAGCAGCAGGTTCATTGAGATGCCTTCAGAATCACCTCCTTGTTTGTGGTTCTTTTAGACGTTTTTCCATCAAAGCATTTCCTTCAGTGAAGCATTTCCTTCAATATTTCTCTTCAGAACCTCCCCTTTGGTTTACAGGTACAGTCACTCCTACAAGACCTATAAAAAGAATGAAAAGAACCCAATAAGTTCCTACTTCCACGTCAATAAAACATGTCAAGCATTCAAAAACAAAATACAGAATTTGTAAACAAAGGTCTGCTCTGTTTCTTCTGTGTATAAAGTAAATGAAAATAAAAAAATGCCACAAATAAGGCCTATAGAGTTCTTATGGAAGCTTGTTTCCGCCATGAAATAAAAAATTAAAAAGGTAATTGCGACTTTTTATCTCACAGTTCTCACTTTTTTCTCAATTGAGACAACTTATAAGTCATAATTGTGAGTTATAAAGTCAGAATTGAGAGATAAAGTCAAATTGCGAGTTATAAGTCAATTTGCGAGTTATAAAGTCAGAATTGAGAGACATAAAGTCAGAATTGTGAGTTATAAAGTCAAAATTGTGAGATATAAAGTCAGAATTGTGAGTTATAAAGTCAGAATTGAGAGATATAAAGTCAGAATTGCGAGTTATAAAGTCATATTGAGAGTATAAAGTCAGAATGCGAGTTGTTATAAAAGTCAGAATTGTCGAGATATAAAGTTCAGAATTGGGTTATAGTCAGAATTGAGAGATAAATCAAAAGAAAAGTTTTTTTTGTAATTTTGGGTTAAAAAGTTTTTTTGTGTTTTATTAAAGTCAGATTTTGGATGTTTTGTTTATTTTTATTAATTTTTGATTTTTTTAATTTTTTTTTTTTTTTTTTTTAATTCATTTATTAGTTATTAAAGTCAGAATTGGGTTATAAAGTCAGAATTCAGAATTGAGAGATATAAGTCATAATTGTGAGTTTATAAAGTCAGAAAGTCAGAGATTATAAAGTCAGAATAATAATTCAAATTGTGATATAAAGTCAATTGGAGATATATCAGAATTGGAGATATAAAGAGTCCAGAATTGTGAGAATATAAGCGAATTCGAGGTATAAAGTCAGAATTGTTGTATATAAAGTCAGAATTGAGAGACTATAAAGTCATAATGGTGCAGATATAAGTCAGAGTTGTGAGATATAAAGTCCAGAATTGTGGTGATATAAAGTCAGAATTGAGAGTTATAAAGTCAGAATTGTGAATTGTGTCAGTTATAAGTCAGAATTGTGCAGTAAAGTCGAATTGTGAGATATAAAGTCAGAATTGAGTTTATAATCAGAATTGAGAGATATAAAGTCAGAATTTGAGATTAAAGTCAAATTGTGAGTATAAAGTTTGTAGATCAAATTGTGAGATAAAATCAGAATTGTGGGTTATAAAGTCAAATTGGAGATATAAGTCGAATTGTGAGTATAAAGTCAAATTGAGAGATATGATAATTGTGAGTATAAGTCAGAATTGTGAATAGAGATTGTGATCTAAAGTCAGAATTGTGGAATCAGAATGTGAGTATAAATTCAGACTTGAGTTATAAGTCAAAGTATAAAGTCAGACTTGTGATATATACGTCATAATTGGTGAGATATAATTAAATTGTTTATATAAGTCAGAATTGTGTTTAAAAGTCAAGTGAGATAAAAGTCAGAATTGTGAGTTATAAAGTCAGAATTGAGAGATATAAGTTCAGAATTGCTAGTTATGAAGTCAAATTGTGATATATAAAGTCAAATTGTGAGTTATAAGTCAAAATTGTCAGAATTGCGAGATATAAGTCAGAATTGATATAAGTCAGAATTGCGAGTTATAAAGTCAGAATTGTGAGATATAAAGTCAGAATTGTCAGAATTGTGGAGATAGTCAAATTGTGATAAAGTCAAATTGAGAGATATAAGTCAGAATTGCGAGTTATAAGTCAAATTGTGAGATATAAGTCAGATTGTGATATCAAGTCAGAATTGCGAGATAAAATTCAGAATTGGTTATAAAGTCAGAATTGGAATATAAAGTCAGAATTGCGAGTTATAAAGTCATAATTTGGTTATAAAGTCAGAATTGCGAGATATAAATCAGAATTGGGTTATAAGTCAGATTGGAGATATATCAGAATTGCGATTATAAGTCAGAATTGTGATAGTAAATCAGAATTGCAAATTCAGAGCGATATAAAGTCAAATGGGTTTATAAAGTCAGAATTGAGAGATATAAAGTCAGAATTGCGAGTAAGTCAGAATTGTGAGATATAAAGTCAGAATTGAGAGAAATAAAGTCCGAATTTGCGAGTTCTAAAGTCAGAATGTGAGTTAGTCATAAATTTGAGATATAAAGTCAGAATTGGGTTATAAAGTCAGAAATTTGAGTTATAAGTCAGAATTGTGATATTTAAGTCAGAATTGTGAGTTATAAATTCAGATTGTGAGTTATAAAGTCAGAATGGTAAAAAAAAAAGTATAAGTCAAATTGATTAAGTCATAATTGCGAGTTATAAAGTCAGAATTGTGATTGTGAGTCAGAATATAAGTCAAATTGTGAGTATAAATCAGAATTGTGAGATATACAGTCAGAATTGTAGTCAAAAATTGCGAGTTATAAAGTCATAATTGAGAGATATAAAGTCAAATTGCGGTTATAAAGTCCGAATTGAGTATAAAGTCAGAATTGTATAAAGTCAGAATGCGAGTTATAAAGTCAGAATTGAGATATAAAGTCAGAATTGTGCGAGTATAAAGTCAGAATTGCGAATATAAAGTCATAAGTCGAATTGATATATAAAGTCAGAATTGTGAGTATAAAGTCAGAATTGTGAGATATAAAGTCAGATATAAAGTCCGAATTGTGAGATATAACGTCAATTTGAGATATAAAGTCAGAATTGCGAGTTATAAGTCATAATTGTGAGATATAAAGTCAGAATTGTGAGTTATAGTCAGAAATTGCTCATATAAAATCGAATTGTGAGTTATCAAGTCAAATTGTTTTAAAGTCGAATTGATCAGATATCAGCAGAATTGCGAGTTATGAAGTCAGAATTGTGGATATAAAGTCAGAATTGTGAGTTTCTAAATCAGAATTGGGAGATATAAAGTCTAATTGTGAGATAGTACAGTCAGAATTGTAGTTATAAAGTCAGATTGTGTGATATAAAGTCAAATTGTGAGATATAAAGTCAGAATTGTGTCAGATATAAAAAGCAGAATTGTGAGTAATAAGTCAGAATTGAGAGATAAAGTCAGATTGCCTTTAAAGTCAGATTGTGAGATATAAAGTAGAATTGAAATATAAAGCAGATTGTAAGTTTATAAGTCAAAATTGTGGTTATAAAGCAGAATTGCGAGTATAAAGTCAGAATTGATAGATATAAGTCAAATTGCGAGTTAAAAGTCAAAATTGTGAGATATAAAGTAATTGTGAGATATAAAGTCCGAATCTAAAGTAGAATTGAGAGATATACGTCAGAATTGCGAGTTAAAAGTCAGAATTGTGATATAAAGGATATAACTGAGTTATAAGTCAGATTGAGAGTAAAAGTCAGAATGTCGAGTTTAAAGTCAGAGATTGGTGAGATATCAAGCAGAATTGTGAGAGATTGCATAAAGTCGAATTGTGATATATAATCAAATGTCATTGATGAATTGAGTAGTCAAATTGCGGATATAAGTCAGAATATAAGAATTTAGAGATTAAAGTCAGAATTGTGAGATTACAAAGTCAGATTGGGTTATAAGTCAAATTGCGAGATATAAATCAGAATTGGATATAAAGTCAGAATTGGAGATATAATCAAATTGCGAGTTATAAAGTCAATTGTGAGATATACAGTCAGAATTGGATAAAGTCAATTGCGAGATTATACAGTCAGAATTGGGTTTATAAAGTCAGATCATATAAAGTCCGATTTGCGAGTTATAAAGTCAGAATTGCGATTGATTAAAGTCAGAATTGAGAGATATAGAAGTCATATTGCGAGTTCTAAAGTCAGAATTTGCGTTTAAGTCAGAATTGTTGATCATCAGAATTGTGAGTTATAAAGTCAGTGAGTTATAAAGTGAATTGTGATATTGTGAGTTATAAGAATTGCGAGTTATAAAGTCAGAATTGCGAGATATAAAGTCAGAATTGAGAGATATAAAGTCAATTGCGAATTGTCGAGGAGTTATAAAGTCCGAATTGTGCTATAAAGTCAGAATTGCGAGTTTTAAAGTCAAAATTGTGAGATTAAGTCAAATTGTGAGATAAAAGCAGAATTGAGAGATATAATCAAAATTGCGAGTTAAAAGTCAGAATTGAGAGATAGAAACGTCAAAATGCGAGTTAAAAGTCACGAATTGCGAGTTATAAAGTCGAATTGAGAGATATAAAGTCAAATTGCGAGTTATAAGTCAATTGCGAGTTATAAAATTGAGATATGCAAGTCAGATTGCTAGTTATGATCAGAATTGGTGAATTAAGTCCAGAAATTGTGAGTTAAAAGTCAAAATTGGAGTATAAAGTCAGAATTGTGAGATATAAAGTCAGTAGATATAAAGTCAGAATTGAGTATTAAATAAATTGAGTTATAAGTCACAGAATAATAAAGGCAGAATTGTGAGTTTATAAAGTCAAATGTGAGATATAAAGTCAAATTGTGTTATAGAAAGTCAGAATTGTGATATATAAGTCAGAATTGAGAGATATAAAGTCAGAATTATTCGAATTGAATATAAAGTCAGATGAGATAAGTTTGTGAGATAAGTCAAAGCATAAAGTCAAAGTTAGTAGAAAGTCAGTGAGATATAAAGTCAGAATTGTGAGATAGATAAATCAGAATTGTGAGTTAGAAATCAGAATTGAAATTAAGTCAGAATTGTATATATAAGTCAGAATTGTGAGATATAAATCAGAATTGTGAATATAAAGTCAGAATTGTGAGTTATAAAGTCAAATTGTCAAAGTCATTTGCGAGTTAAAGTCAGATTGAAGATATAAGTCAGAATTGCGAGTATAAAGTCAGAATTGTGAGATATAGTCAGAATTGCGAGATATAAAGTCAGAATTGGGTTATAAAGTCAGAATGAGAGAATTGCGAGTTATAAAGTCAGAATTGAGATAAAGTCAGAAGATATAAGTCAGAATTGATAAAGTCAGAATATAAAGTATAAAGCAGAATTGATAAAGTCGAATTGAGAGATATAAAGTCAGAATTGCGAGTTATAAGTCAAATTGGGTCAGAATTGGAGATATAAAGTCAAATTGGGTTATAAAGTCAAATTGAATATAAAGTCAGAATTGTGAGTTTAACAGAATTGCGTGATATAAGTCAGAGAGATCAGAATGTGAGAGTTATAAAGTCAGAATTGTGATAAAAGTCAGAATTATAAAAGAAGAATTGATGTCAGAATTGTGAGATATAAGTCAGAATTGTGAGAATTATATAAGTCAGAATTGGAGATATAAAGTCAAATTGTGATATAAAGTCAGAATTGCGAGTTATAAAGTCAGAATTGGTTTATAAAGTCAGAATTGCGAGATATAAAGTCAGAATTGGGTTATAAAGTCAGAATTGAGAGATTTTAAGTCAGAATTGCGAGTTATAAAGTCAGAATTGTGAGATATAAAGTCAGAATTGTGATATAAGAGAAATAAAGTCAGAATGGGTTATAAAGTCAGATGAGAGAATTGCGATTATAAAGTCAGAATTGTGTGATATAAAGTCAGAATTGTATAAAGTCAGAATTTCTAAAGTAGAAGTTTATAAAGTCAGAATTGTGTGAAGTCAGAATTGTGATATAAAGTCGAATTGTGAGTTATAAAGTCAGTCAGAATTGTGAGTTATAAAGAATTGTCAGTCAAATTGGAGTCAGAATTGCGTCAGAGTTGTGTCAATGTGATAAGAGATAAAAAGTCAGAAGAGATATAAAGTCAGAATGAGTTATAAAGTCAGAATTGTGATATAGTTTGCGAGTCAAATTGTGGATATAAAGTCAGAATTGTGAGAATAAAAAGTCAGAATTGGAGTTTTAAAGTCAAATTGTGAGTTATAAAGTCAGAATGTGAGATATAAAGTCAGAATTGCGAGTTTTAAGTCAAAATTGTGAGATATAAAGTCAGAATTGTGAGATATAAAGTCAGAATTGAAGATATAAAGTCAGTGAATAAAGTCAGAATTGTGAGTTATAAAGTCAGAATTGAGAGATATAAAGTCAGAATTGCTAGTTATGAAGTCAGAATTGTGAGATATAAAGTCAGAATTGTGAGTTATAAAGTCAAAATTGAGATATAAAGTCAGAATTGTGAGTTATAAATTGCATCATATAAGTTGAATTGGAGTAAGTCAGTGAGATCAGAATTGAGAGATATAAGAATAGTTATGAAGTCAGAATTGGAGATATAAAGTCAGAATTGTGAGTTATAAAGTCAGAATTGTGAGTTATAAAGTCAGAATTGTGAGATATAAAGTCAGAATTGCGAGTTATAAAGTCAGAATTGCGAGATATAAAGTCAGAATTGAGAGTTATAAAGTCAATTGCAGGAATGGAGTCAGAATTGTGAGATATAAGTCAGAATTGTGAGTATAAAGTCAAAATTGTGAGATATAAATTGGAGAATCGAAATAAGTCAGGAATAGTATAAGTCAAATTGTGAGATATAAAGTCAGAATTGTGAGATATAAGTCAGAATTGTGAGGTAAAGTCAAAATTGTGAGATATAAGTCGGAATTGTGAGATATAAAGTCAGAATTGTGAGATATAAAGTCGGAATTGTAAGATATAAAGTCGGAATTGTGAGATATAAAGTCGGAATTGCGAGTTATAAAGTCAGAATTGAGAGATATAAAGTCAGAATTGTGAGTTATAAAGTCAGAATTGTGAGATATAAAGTCAGAATTGTGAGTTATAAAGTCAGAATTGTGAGTTATAAAGTCAGAATTGAGAGATATAAAGTCAGAGTTGCGAATTATAAAGTCAAAATTGAGATATAAAGTCAGAATTGCGAGTTATAGTCAGAATTGCGAGTTATAAAGTCAGAATTGTGAGTTATATTCAGAATTGTGATATAAAGTCAGAATTGTGACACAAAAAGTCACAATTACCTTTTTAATTTTTTTTTTATTTAGTGGCAGAAACAAGGTTCCATAAGTACCAGAAACTAGATGTTACATTAATTCACTCTTACAAAAAAAGGTTCAGTGGGGTTCTATATAGAACTATAGTTCTTGCCTCAATTTTAAAGAACGCTTTATGCCTAAAAGGTTCTATATACCTAAGGAGAAATGTCTTAAATGATTGCACAATACTTTTATGTCTAACAGATTATAAGAATTTTTCTAGCGTTAAAGTATGTTTACAAACTGCTTAATTCATAAAATTTGATTAAAATTAAAACTGAATTAAACATACTGAATTAATTTAGTTCATTCAAACTAAATTCATAAAATGGTGGGAACCCTTGAAAGGTTCTATATAGGATGCAGCTGATGGAACCTTTTCTTCCAAGAGTCATCTGTCTTGTGCTCGCTTTATTTACTGTGGCATTTTCACATTAATTACTTTATGTGGCGAGTACTATTACATACTATTGCATGCTATCTGGGTCATTCCATTAGAGCGTATCATTAACCACCAGAATGACAAGTAACTTTAGCTCACTTTCACAGGCTGCTCCAGTTATCATAGGAATTATGAAGAAGCTTAAAATTGTGATGTGACTTGAGTTTGAGATTTTGAATGCAAATAGAAATGCTCAGTGTACACGTGTGCATTTACGCCACTGAGACTCCACTGTAAACAAATGATGCCTTTGTGTTTGTGTTTGTCATGTGATTCCTGGAGTGGTTATTTCTGCCCGACACATTATCAGCGTGAAGATTGTTTTTGACAAATACAGACTTATCTTTTATAGACGAAAAATAAATAACTCTATTGGACATAAACTGACATAAACACAAATTTGGGACATTACACTACTGGGAAACTACATTACTGTTTGGGGTTAGTAACATTTTTCATTTTGTTTTTTAAATTAATTGATAAATTTATTCCGTAAGAATGCATTAAACTGATTAAAAGTGACAGTAAAGACATTTATAAAGTTACAAAAGATTTCTATCTCAAATAAACGCTGTTCTTTTGAACTTGACAATGAATTCATAGTTTTCACAAAAATATACTGTTTCAACTGATAATAATCAGAAATGTTTCTTGAGCATCAAATCAGCATATTAGAATGATTTCTGAAGGATCATGTGACACTGGAGACTGGAGTAATGATGCTGAAAATTCACAGAAATAAATTTTAAAAATACATTCACATAGAATACAGTCATTTTAAATTGTAATAATATTTCACAATATTACTGTTTTTACTGTATTTTTGATCAAACAAATGCATACTCTGTGAGCATTAGAGACTTCTTTCAGACACATTAAAAGTCTCACCGACCCAAAACCTTTGTACAGTAGTGTATTTTATAAATACAAGCCGAATAAAGTTCATCATGTTTGCATGTGAGTATTTGTGTACATTTATTGCATACAGTGAGTATTTGCGTACAGTTGTTGTTGTGTAAATTTGACAGCATTTCTATCTTTGTCTCTTCACATCTATCTGGGGACGACAGTGGCAGGGCGGTCACTTCCTGTGAGATCACAGAGAGAAAACACAACAACAAGCACACACACACACACACACACACACACACACACTAAACGTGATTCTTCAAACTCCTGTCTGAATTTTTTTCTAAACGACCTCATAGATGTTACAGACCGCTTGTTCCAGATCCAAATGTTTCTCTCCAGCATCTGTGAGAGTCTGTATGGCTGGCAGTGGACAGAGATGCAGTCAGAGCCAGAGCTGCCATTACATAACACAATCCAGCACTTCTGAACTCACTGCATTCCAACAGACTCATGCTGAGATAACAGACACAATAGACTTGATTGATGTTCATCATGAATGAATAAAAGAGACCATATATAGAAGAGAAAAATCACAAATTACATGTCTATAATATCTCAACTGTTTCTTCTGGACAAACTGAGACTTCTGCATAAGTATCCTGATATTTCTACTGAGAAAATGAGAGTTTCAGAAGAGATCTGAACAATGTCTCAAACTCTGCTCATATTTGCCTTGGCAAGGTTATGGTTAGTCTGCAATCAAAAGTCAGAGATCTCAAAACGAACCATTTCTGCTTTGTGGCAGGAGCATTATCCTGCTGAAAGAGCCTCAGCCACCAGGGAATACCGTTTCCATGAAAGGGTGTTCATGGTCTGCAACAATGCTTAGGTAGGTGGTACGTGTCAAAGTAACATCCACATGGATGGCAGGACCCAAGGTTTCCCAGCAGAACATCGCCCAAAGCATCACACTGCCTCCGCCGGCTAGCCTTCTTCCCATAGTGCATCCTGGTGCCATGTGTTCCCCAGGTAAGTGACGCACACGCACCCGGACATCCACGTGATGTAAAAGAAAATGTGATTCATCAAACCAGACCACCTTCTTCCATTGCTCCGTGATCCAGTTCTGATGCCACTGTTGGCTCTTTCGGCGGTGGACAGGGGTCCACCCTGGGCACCCTGACTGGTCTGCAGCTATGCAGCTCCATACTCAACAAACTGTGATGCATTGTGTATTCTGACACCTTTCTATCAGAACCAGCATTAACTTCTTGAGCAATTTGAGCTACAGGAGCTCGTCTGTTGATTGGACCACACGGGCCATCCTTCGCTCCCCACATGCATCAATGAGCCTCGACCGCCCATGACCCTGTCACCGCTTCACCACTGTTCCTTCCTTGGACCACTTTTGATAGATACTGACCACTGCAGACCGGGAACACCCCACAAGAGCTGCAGTTTTGGGGATGATCTGACCCAGTCGTCTAGCCATCACAATTTGGCCCTTGTCAAACTCACTCAAATCCAGTGATGGGAATAACGGCGTTATAAATAAATGTTACTAACGCCATTACATTTATTTCAGTAACGAGTAATCAAACAAATTACTTTTTCTCCCGTTACAACGCCGTTACCGTTACTGGCAAAAAAGTGCCGTGTCACTATAATTGAGCTCACTGAAGCGGTTTTCATCCGAGTAAGCTATAGGACCTGCAAAGATTTTTCTCTGGTGTGTGCTGCGGATATACACAAATATAATTTTAAACTGATAATAATGTATGATGCTCTGTCTCTCTCTCTCTCTCTGTGTGTGTGTGTGTGTGTGTGTGTGTGTGTCAGAGCATGGCATGCGAGCTGAGCGCGAGCTCAAACCAGAATACCCTTTGTGACATGCTGGATCGAAAATATGTGAAATAAGTTTTTCTAGTCGACTAGTAGTTGTTAATTTAAGCCATTAGTTGACTAATCACATTTATATTAATGTAATTTCTTAAATACTGGAGAGAATAAACTAATAATGAGCGTTTATGTAATATAGGCTATGCACTCAAGCGCACGCATAACGCTTGCCATAAAGAACCGGCAAAAGTAATGATTATGAATAATGACAAAAAACATTATATTGTCTGCTATATTTGCTTCTTATTTATTAAAATCCAGGCAATTGGTTGATGAAACATTGATTACAATTAAGATACAATTTTTACAAAACGAAATTCACTTTAAAGAGAGGCTTTCTATAAAACAAAACTTAATAAAGTGGTCAAAATCATGTCTGACCCAATCCATGACTCCCGATATATTGCGCATCTTGATGCATCTTACTCATGGTGTTCACTTTTCATAATCAAGTAAATGAATTAAAACATAACAAACATATATGAAACTTAATTTTCTTTAATGGCTACCAACACGTATTGTACAGTACAGAGAAATTTCATAAGCAAGAGCGGATCATGAGTCACGAGTCGGATCAAGAATTATTTATTCTTAGACTTATATTTAATATTGGGGGCATTCAAGTTATTTGACATAGGCTATTTTATTTTATTTTATTTTATTTTTTAAAGTAACGCAATAGTTACTTTCCCTGGTAATTAGTTACTTTTATAATGATGTAACTCAGTTACTAACTCCGTTACTATTTGTGAGAAGTAACTAGTAACTATAACTAATTACTTTTTTAAAGTAACGTGCCCAACACTGCTCAAATCCTTACTCTTGCCCATTTTCCTTGCTTCTAACACAGGGGTGGGTAACGTTTGATCCTGCAGAGTTTAGCTCCAAACCAAATTAAACACACCTAAAGCTAATCAAGGTCTTCAGGATTACTAAAGCTACAGGCAGCTGAGTGTTTTTTTCAGGGTTGGAGCTAAACTCTGCAGGACAATGGCCCTCCAAGATCAACATTCCCCACCCCTGTTCTAACACATTAATTGAGGACAAAATGTTCACTTGCTGCCTAATATATGTGCCGTGTGAAGAGATAATTATATATATATATATATATATATATATATATATATATAGTAGTACGTCCAAAGTTTGGAACCACTAAGAATTTTAATGTTTTAAAAGAAGTTTCGTCTGCTCACCAAGGCTACATTTATTTAATTAAAAATACAGTAAAAACAGTAATATTGTGAAATATTATTACAATTTAAAATAACTGTTTCTATTTGAATATATTTGACAAAGTAATTTATTCCTGTGATGCAAAGCTGAATTTTCAGCATCGTTACTCCAGTCTTCAGTGTCACATGATCCTTCAGAAATCATTCTATATGCTGATTTGCTGCTCAATAAACATTTATGATTATTTCATGTTGAAACAGTTGTGTACTTTTTTTTTTTCAGGATTCCTTGATGAATAGAAAGTTCAAAAGAACAGCATTTATCTGAAATACAAAGCTTTTGTAACATTATACACTACTGTTCAAAAGTTTGGGTCAGTAAGAATTTTATTTTATTTTTTTGAAAAGAAATTAAAGAAATGAATACTTTTATCAGCAAGGATGCATTAAATCAATCAAAAGTGGCAGTAAAGAAAATTTATAATGTTACAAAAAATTAGATTTCAGATAAACTCTGTTCTTTTGAACTTTCTATTCATCAAATAATCCTGAAAAAAAATATTGTACACAAATATTTTGTACAATTGTACACATTAAATGTTTCTTGAGCAGCAGATCAGCATATTAGAATGATTTCTGAAGGATCATGTGACATGAGACTGGAGTAATGATGCTGAATTCAGCTTTGCCATCACAGAATAAATTACTTTGTGAAATATATTCAAATAGAAACAGTTATTTTTAAATTGTAATAATATTTCACAATATTACTGTTTTTACTGTATTTTTAATTAAATAAATGTAGCCTTGGTGAGCAGACGAAACTTCTTTAAAAACATTAAAATCTTAGTGGTTCCAAACTTTTGGACTGTACTGTATATAAATATATATATTATATATATATATATATATATATATATATTATATAAACATCAAGATTGGTTCTTGATGGTTCTTCTTCCAAACTGGGAGGAACTCAGCATCTCACCATAGCAGTGGATTCAATTATTTTCCCTTTGTTTTTGGAAGCTGGAGGCGAGATTGGGAAAGTGGGTTATTTTGGGATTTATTTGGGCTGTTCAGCAGCGGGAACTGAAATCAGAGAGCGGAGAAGACACAGTTAATCCCGATTACGGAAAACATCTGACTGCTATGCAAAACCACACACACACACACACACACACACACACACACACACACTGTACTAATATTATTGCTCTGCTCCAATATTTGCTCTTTACAGTCAGGTGGTGTATATTTTTACTCTATAATCATGTGAAGATCCTTTCACCATGGTAAGAATAGAGTTACTAATCGGATTAAAACAATGAGTTTAGAAGTCATTCACTCTTTACTTGTGTTCACACTAAATTTAGAGCTCTAAGACTGAATTAGCATGTTGGCATGATGAAAAATAACACAGTTTCAGCTTGTTAAACAGACACTCTCACTCTCAAACACATAATTGCCATCACCGATTAGATGAGAATTCATTTGTATAAAGATGGGATCTAGAGTCCAAAATGTTGACAGAGAAAATGTAATAGCGATACATTGCTACTGGCTGGTAAAAGACACAACATAATGTCTTCGTTATGAGTTCACTCATGTCAGACAGATAGATAGATAGATAATGTTGCAATTCCTAATGAAGTTACCAACTAAGATTTTAATGCCATTTTTACTTGCATTTGAAGTTTGGTAAGAGTTAATGGACTAGTTCACCCATAAATTAACTTCCAGTCATCATTTACTCACCCTCACATTGTTTTGTATGACTTTCTTTCGAGGAATGTTAAAACAGAGGCTGATGCTGTTCATTTTCATGCCATGATAGCAGAGAGTGACCAGGGCCTGAAAAAGAAAACACTGTAATATATTATAACAGTCCATATGAATAATGCTTTGAATGATGCTTTGTGTAAAAAGCAGACTAAAGTTATATTCATTATTCACAGAAAATCTTCAAAGTGCATGAAAGTGATTTGAGAGCTCATTTTAGAGTGAATTATTCTGTTAATTTTGAACTCTACAGGGAACTAACCAGATTTAAAGCCCTTCACTTGCAGTGACTCTATGAAACCCATGATCACTGTGGAGGTTTACCTCCTTTGGGTTGAAAAGAGGAAATGTTAAGTCATAACAGTTCTCAGAGCAAGTGTTCTCAGTTACAGCGACTGTTTTTCACTACAGGACCATCCAGCTCTGAACTCCAGGGAGTCTCTGGAAGCATCTGATACCGCGGTGTGGTTTAGGGTCAAGGGTTTTACGAGCTCAAGGTTTGTGGGTTCATATCCCCTGGAGGAGAGTTTTACAGATTTACAGTTTTCTGCGGTGAGCTGCTGGTGTTGTGTTCCTCTCTGCTGCGCTGCTCTTTCACCCCACAGCACCTCTTCTGGAAATAAGAAATAAAAATAAATAAATGAATAATAATAACAACAACAACAGATTTTCCATTACTAGAATATTCTATTATTTATCATTATGAAAAATCGCTTAAAATACATAATATATTATAATTATAATAATTATTTACAATGACAAAAACAATAATAATAGAATATTTCATTACTTATCAATTTATTTCACTGGATTATTCTCAAAGGCAGCAAGCAAGTAAAAAAACAAACTAACTCAATCAATCAATCAATCAATCAATCAATCAATCAATCAATCAATCAATCAATCAACTAGAATATCCCTTTACTTATGAATTACTCACTGGATTATTCCCAAAGAGAGCATTTAAAAAAACAAACTAACTCAATCAATCAATCAATCAATCAATCAAATCAATCGATTACTATACTATCCCTATACTTATCAAATTATTCACTGCATTATTTCTAAAGATAGCACTCTAAAACCAACCAACCAAACCCCCCAACCAACCAACAAACCAACCCCCAACCAACCAATCAACCAACCAAACCACCCAACCAACCAACCAACCAACAACCCCCCACCAACCAACTATTCCTATACTTAAATTATTCACTGGATTATTTCCAAAGAGAGCACTCTAAAACCAACCAACCAAACCCCCCAAAACAACCCCCCAACCAACCCAACCAACCAACCCCAAACCCCCAACCAACCAACCAACCAACCAAACCACCAACCAACCAACCAACCAACCAACCAATAAACCAACCAACCCACGAACCAAATCCCCAACCAGCCAATCACCAACCCCAACCAACCAACCAACCAACCAACCAACCAACCACCAACCCCTTAAGAAACCCTCTAAAACCAACACCAAACTATTCCATAATTAAATTCCTGTATTATCCAAGAAGCACTCTAAAACCACCCAACCAACCAACCAACCAACCAACCAAACCCCCTTAAAGAAACCCTCTAAAACCAACCAACAAACTATTCCTATAATTAAATTATTCACTGTATTATTTCCAAAGAGAGCACTCTAAAACCAACCAACCAAACCCCTAACCAACCAACCAACCAACCAACCAACCAACCACCAAACCCAAACCAACCAACCAACCAACCAAACACCCCCAACCAAACCAACCAACCAACCAAACCAACCCAACCAACCAACCAACCAAACCAAACCAAAACCTCTAAAACCACCAACCAACCAAAAGACCATCTAACAAACCAACCCAAACCAAAACCATCAACCAACCCAACCAACCAACCACCACCAACCACCCAACCCCAACCACCCAAAACCACCAACCACCAAACCCCTCAACCAACCAACACCAAACCAACCAACCCCCCAACCAACCCAACCAACCAACCAACCAACCAACCACCAACCAACCACCAACCAACCAACCAACCAACCCCAACCACCACCCCCACCAAACCAACCCCAACCAACCAAAACCACCAACCACCAAAAAAACCAAACCCCAACCACCAACCAACCAAACCCAAACCACCCCCACCAACCAACCACCACCAACCAACCAACCACACCAACCACCAAAACCACCACCACAACCAACCCCCAACCCCCAAACCAACCAACCACCAACCACCAACCAACCAAACCCCCAAACCAAAACCCACCACCCCCCAACCAACCAACCAACCCCAACCAACCAACCAACCACCCAACCCCAACCAATACCAACCAACCAACCAACCACCAACCAACCACCAACTACTTAAGCCTTAAAAAACACTGGATTATTCCAAAGCACGTAACCAACCAACAACCAACTCAACATTCCTATAATTATTCACTGGATTATTTCCAAAGAGAGCACTCTAAAACCTTAACCAACCAACAACCCCACCAACCAATCAACTATTCCTATACTTAAATTATTCACTGGATTATTTCCAAAGAGAACACTCTAAACCAACCAACCACCAACAAACTATATTATTCACCGGATTATACTCAAAGAGAGCACTTTGAAAATAACTAAATAGTTCTTACTTATCAAATTATTCACTGGATTATTTCCAAAGAGAACACTCTAAAACCAACCAACCAACAAACTATTCCTATACTTAAATTAATCACTGGATTATTTCCAAAGAGGGCACTTTAAAACTAGCTAACTAACTAACTAACTAACTAAATATTCCTTTAGTTATCAAATTATTAACTGAATTATTTCAAAAGAGAGCCCTTTAAAACTGACTAAATAAATAAACAAATTTCCATTTTCTTGAATTTCTAATCCCTATTAACATCCATATCTGAGGGGAAACACAAGAAATTAAAGGCAGCGTTCTGAATGTTGAATGTCAGTGTTTTTTTAAGGTAGCCTACATATGTAACTTTTTTTTGTTCAAAGTCAACAAAATTTAAATGAGTCAATACATCATCAAAACTTGTTTTTCTCTTACCCTCATATCCATAAAGAGAGAAAAGTTGCTCCTGCTACTTTGGCCCTGTTCCAAATGGAGCCCTAAGTCCTGAGCACTTGCAATCATCCTCCACACTTTTGTGACGTAAATCTGCTTTGACTGTCGGGTAGAAGTCTGCTGCGGAGCTCGTGGACTCGGCAAAAAAGGGGGCGCTCGTGAGCACCCTTCTGAAACCTAAAATGACAAATTGGGACACAGTCTTGTAGACTTAATGGTCAAGCACATGCGGCAGCCATTGTAAGTCCACAAGACCACAAATACACTTGAAGTGTGCCATGTTTAGGAAATTTAGCTGTGATGTTAGATAGTTCCCTTAAATTCGATAAGCAAATTAGTGCGGTCATTGGATCTAGTTTCTTCTATCTTCGCTGTTTATCAAAAATCAAGTCTTGTCTCCCCAAGCGTTCTATGTAGACTATCCATGATTTTATTACCTCGCGCCTAGACTATTGCAATTCCCTTTACTTTGGTATATCAAAGTCCCAAATGGCACGCTTACAGGTTGTTCAAAATGCTGCGGTGAGATTCCTGAAGGGAAAGAGGAAATTTGATCATGCTACCCTCCTTTTGAGATCCCTCCATTGGCTCCCGATAAATTTCAGAATTGAGTATAAAATTTAATGGTGTATAAATCACCTTCTTCACCTTCTGGCCCCACATTGTGGAGCAAGCTCCCACTTTATAATAGATCAGCTTCATCTTTGTCTGAGTTCAAGTCTGGTCTCAAAACTTTATTTTCTGTTGCTTTTAGCTTATCATGACTGTTTTGTTTTAAACTGTGTTCAATATTATTTGTGCTATTAATCTCTGTTAGCTCTCTTTCTATGTGTACAACACTTTGGTCGGCCTGCAGCCATTTTTAAATGTGATGCATGTCTGGTGTGAGAGTTGCATAGGTCGGAAAAAAGAGAATGCGACAGAGCTCGTAATAAAACCAGAATCAACATCAGCTTGGCTTTTTGAATAGTCATTTCATTATGGTTGTCGTAACACTGTGCTAGAATTTATTTTCAAGGAAGTACCATGTCTATTAATGGGTAAAGTTACAGTAATGTTTTCAGCTAGTCAGCTTGAGATCCTTTCCATCTCAACTGGTTATATCTTAAGCCTAGTAGTGAATGTTTTATGAGAAGTAGGATACCCATATTCATCTACATGTGTATCTTTAAAGTTCGGTAAATGTCAGTTTACTACTTTTCGCTAATGCCCATTATAGCACTCTTTGTTATTTCTTTCTGTAACTACAAATCAATCCCACACATCACGGTGATAATTGATTATTAAGATAAAATGATCTGGGTGTTTGTGAACGTTTTGTTCCTTCACAACGGCGAGAGGATTTTGAGAGTTCTCAAAAAGTGAATTGGGCCCATGAGCGCTGTGAGTTTTCCCAGCTCTGTGAGAAAAGAGATGTGAGAGGAGAGACGGGGAGGTGTGAAACACCACACGCTCACAGACGGGAGGCGAGCAGCATTCTGAGTGAAAACAGGACTTTTCTTGCTCTGTTTGTAAGTAAAAGAGTTTACTTGAACATTTAGAAACGAAAGTGCAAAAATTACTTAAACACAAGCTCGTTAACTTATAAACACCCACATTTACATTTCAACAATTGTCCAGAACGATAACTATATTAAAGGGGACATATCATGAAAATATGACTTTTTCTGTTTAAGTGCTATAATCGGGTCGCCGGTACATCTACCAACCCAGAAAATGTGAAAAAGGACAACCCACTTTCTTTGTTTGGGATCTTATTATAATATTACCGCCCCTTAATCTGTATGTTTCCACCCACAGAGCCGCCATTTTTCGACAACAGTGTACCCACGCTGATAGAGAAGCATTGGTTGCAACCTGCAACTATTTTGGCCAATCACAAAAGTCGATTGCGCAACCAACCATAGAATACTCTGCTGCATTTTTATTATACATTTTTTTTGTGCTGAATTCATATCGCTTTCATAGCCTATTGAGTGAATAATATATAGAAATCCTTTTCATTTCCTTTAAAAAAAAACTAAACAATTCGAACTGGAATGCCGACCCCCCTCGAAATTCACTCCCCGGACTCCATCCCCCTGCTTTACACCCCATTTCCAACCCTGCTTATATCTTCTAAAAACAAATTTTGTCATTGTTTTGGAGCACACTAGCTTATAGATAACAGTAAGGCATATTCATACTAAAATCCAAAAACCTTCAATTTCGATTTCATGACGACTTTAAATGCTCGAGCTCTTTAAAGTCAGGTGAATTCTGATTGGCTGTCGATGTTTTAGCGTTCATCAGCTGAAAAAAAAACGTCCGAGCAACGTCGTGTCCCTGGCCAAATACTTGCGGTAGGATGGCATAAATCGGTAAAAATATGTAACACAGAACATTTCCTAAAAAAATCATTCAGATACATTTCATAACTTTCATTTTGGAATTATTTTGCAAACGTGATGGGACGTGTTGAAGGGACGTACTTTTCAATGGTCATAAAACGTCCAAATGTTTGCTGGGTGTAAACGTAGTATTAGTTTATTTTGGGGTGAAATGTGACCCAAACATATTCTCTTCTCTCTCTCTCTCTCTCACACACACACCCACACACACATCGCATCACCACTGTCACTCACACACAAACGGTACAGGAGTGTCAAAACTGGACATGTCAGGTGTTGGTTGGCACGGTTAAGCTGTCCGCTGCTTGCGAATATCTACTTTCTGTCTCGTTGCACACACACACACACACACACACCACACAATACAATCTCAATCTCCCAGCAGACTCATTCACACAAGATAGCGTCTCATTACAAAGTTGCCATGGCGATATGTGCACTCAGAAAGATTCCCTATCGAGAAGAAAACAGATCAGGATAGACAGCACGCAGAGAAAATGAGTCTTTCATCAGGGCCGATACCAAGGTTTGATTAGTTCCCCATTACTGTCCTTTTCAATGAGAAGCAGTGTGTTCAGCTCACGAAGAGATGAGAAAGCGACAGATGTAATCGGGTTTAAAGCAGCGCTGTTTTTTACACCCACTGTGTTTCATTAGAGCTGGTTTACCGTCAACGGGCCTGAAGCGGAATAATCTGTTAATGAAAGACGGTTGGAGGCCTGCTGTATGACCCACGAGCTCCGGAGACAATGGATGAGAGCACACTGTAAAAATGATAATAGCCTAATAATAATAACATATTTTCAGCATATGAGGATCATCGGACACAAACAAATAACTCTGAAACGACATTAGATTTAATAATCAAAGTATACACATAAACGTTTCCAGAGAAAAGAAGCTGATCTGAACATGTTTCAAAGACGAGTAAAATTTAGAAGTGAATATACCATTTGTTATAGTTTCATATCAGTGAACATAAGCAATCAAACCAATTTAATCAGTCTTTATACACACGCAAACTGATAACTTTGGCTCACGTCAGGCCTTATCAATTTTCTTTTTTTATTTTTACAGTGCACCAGCACAAAGAAAAGATAACAAGGTCAGCAATTCACAGTGTCAAATACGTCAAATGAATTGCAATAAAAAGGCAAGGGAATAGCCTACTATAAAATAATAAATAAATAAATAAATACTTTGGAAGTTGACATATCCTGTGAAGTATGACATTCAGCAGCTTTTTGCTTATTGTCTATTAATTATTATGCATGCAGATGTAGGAGATCAGTTTAACTGAATAGTTGCATGCAAGGGATATTTGTGCATAAAAATGAATGAATGAATGAATGAATGAATGAATGAACAAATTAACAAAAGGAAAATCTTATGGAAAAAACATTTAATAATAAAAATATTTATTTTACTGGATCATTCAAGAGAGTGCTGACGTGTCCTGAATCATGACATGCACCAGCATTTTCCTAATTCTTTGAATATTTTCATTTTTGGATTCATTTGCTAATACTCAATTTAATTTAGAGGTTGCATGGGATATTCGTACATGTAAAATATAATTAATCACAGCACAGCAATATTTAAACTAAAATTAAAATGTTGAATATAGGGTGAACAGTTAGATCATCCAAGATAATCACTTTCCTTCACATTTAAAATGAAAATATTGTTGCTGATTAAAAAATATTAAAGGATATGCTGTGCGTCAGCAAGCCTCCCACATTTTACATATATATATATATATATTGCCCTTGAGTTCTGGTTAAGTTCTGACCGTGATCAACACATTTGAACGTAGGCTTGATAACTGCCAGTGAATATCTTCGTTTATCTCAGCTGATGACTTTAACATGAACTCTTATTATCTGCTAGTGTTTGTTTGTTCAGTTCACAGTTCATTGAGAGATAAACCTTCATTTATCATACAGTAAATCAAGAACAGGTGTGAACGTCATCAAGACGGCATGAACTGAGTTAAAGTTAATTGTAGCTATTCTGTGCCAAACTTCATGGTTTGGAGTTTGGATGTCACGACAGTGCTGTTAAATGGTCAAATCTGATCATGTAATGTTCCAATTTTTTTAACCAAAACCAACAAAACCACTGTGATGAGACTGACGTAAGTTTATGCACATCTACACCATTTCCCACAGATCAGTGTGAAACCTGAATATGCCACAGAAACCACTGCAGAAAACAACAGTCATACATTAGCATGCAACGCCTCAGTTTGCTTCTATACTGTGTGTTTTGCCTTTCAGAACATTCGGTGTTAACAAATTCAAAGGAAAAAACAAAATAATTGTAGTCGCAGCACTATTCTCACGCTTTTCTAATTAGCATTAATGTGTTTTGCT
Organism: Culter alburnus; assembly: GCA_028476615.1. Classification (NCBI taxonomy): domain Eukaryota; kingdom Metazoa; phylum Chordata; class Actinopteri; order Cypriniformes; family Xenocyprididae; genus Culter; species Culter alburnus. The sequence goes on from JAOTNS010000779.1 coordinate 317,921, forward strand.
CAAATTAATTACTCATTGAGCTGTGATGATGAATTGTCCCCTCCAAATCTTATTCAAATGAAATATAATTCTTGAACTCTGGGTCAGATACAGTAGTGGCAGCAGCTGATTCTTGTCTGACTTCAGTCCCACAGTAATATTTCTCTCTATATCAGTCATATGTCATGTTCATGGCCTGATCTCAGCCCTATACAATGACCTTGTTATGAGCTGCTGCAGTATAATAGTGTCTTACATAAACGGCATCTGTTTGTGATAAAGGCAGAGAGATGAATGAACATGGCAAGATGCTTGAAACGGAAAGAGAAACGAGCTCAAGTGTGTCTCCGTTAATTAGGACTCCATTCAGGTCAGTCTGAGCAGATAATTACACACGGACTCTGGGTTTCTCCTTAACACAAATCAATACCATAGTTCACAAGACTACAAAGACCGAATTTAAGATGCAAGATTCAATGGATGAATGGATGAATGGGATAAACAGATGGATGGATGGAACCACAGAACAATAGATGGATGAATGGACAGATGGAATGACAGAATGACAGAATGATGGATGGATGAATGGAACAACAGATGCATGTGGATGGATAAAACAACAGAATGATGGATGGATGGATGGATGGATGGATGGATGGATGGAGGGATGGATGAAGGATGGAATGACAGAATGATGATGGATGATGGATGATGGATGAATGATAATGGATGGAATGGATGGATGGAATGACAGAATGATGATGATTGATACATGGATGGAATGATGGATGGATGAATGAATGGATGATGGGATGATGGATGGATGGAATGACAGAATGATGGATGGATTGATACATGGATGGATGGATGATGGATGGATGGATGACAGAATGATGATGAATCATGGGGTGATGGATGGATTGATACATGATGAATAATGGATGATGGAGATGGATGATGGATGATGGATGACAGAATGATGGACGGATGATGGGATGATGGATGGATGGGATGGAATGACAGAACGATGGATGGATGATGGGATGATGGATGTAGTGATACATGGATGGATGGATGGATGGATGGATGATGAATGATGGGATGGATAGATGGATGGATGGTGGGATGATGGGATGGGTAGATGGATGAATGGATGGATGGATGGATGAATGAGATGGATGATGATGGGATGATGGATCGGTGGAATGATGAATGGAACAACGGATGCATGAGTGGATGGATGACAGAAAGATGGATGGATAGGTTGATGGAATGACAAAACGCTGGATGGATGGATGGATGATGGACGAATGAAGAAAATGGATGGATGGATGGATGATGGACGGTCAAAAAACAGATATGGATGGACAGATGGATGGATGAATGACAGAACAGTGGATGGATGATAGATGGAATGACGGATGGAATGATGGAAGGATGGAATACAAAATAAATAAAGGGAATACACTTTTTTAACATGAAATATTTGATGAGTTTGGATATTTTTGATATGCCCTTGGACATGGCACCATGATAAAACATGTTTTGTAAACATTTTAAAAATCAACAACATTTTTTACACATTCTGCAGGAAAAGCATGTGGTAACTACAGTAATGCTGATCAGTTTCACTAATCCTTCACCCCTGATCTCAATATCCTTCAATCCCTCTCAATTCCAGCTTGTTCTATCTGAACGATGGCTGAAGCTTCAGCATGTCTCATGTTCATTCATGTTCCTCTATAGATGAATCACTTGTTGTGTTCCTCACTGTGGATCAAATCAATAAACGTCGTGAATGTGATGTACAGTTCTCATACCAACAGGTTCCAGTAACAACAGGTATCCAGATGTGAGTGTGTGCCATTCTTTGCCAAAACACACACACGTTTCTGGGCATGTGCTTCGCTCTTCCTGCTGGTTTGTGTCATGTGATCATGTATCCCATCCACCTCTCTGTCTCTGGAGGATGGAGGCACTCAGTTTCCTGTGAATGTATAAACACATCTGACATTATGCCAGCAGACAGGTTTGATTCCTGAAGAAGTCTTACAGTATCTGTGTCATTCTGCTTCTTACTTGACTTAAGAATGTTTAGATATTTTACTGAAAAACAAGGCAAAAATAACGAGTAAGAATATTTTTGCAGTGTGAACGGACTGCGGCAATGAGAAACATCTGTCCGCTTGTACTTGCTGTGTTTGTTTATGGAGATGTTTAAGTAAGTAACACAACATATGCTGCCGTTTTCAGACTTCCCACCCAAACAGCTGCGTTCCTCTCCGAGACTCACTGTGGGAAAACACTCAGTCAGATAACGACGGGCTCATACCGCGGATGCTCTGTGTGACTGAAACATGAATCGATCTGTTATTGATAACGAGCTGTTAAACTGAACATGAGAGGCCAGTGAACTAAAACAGTCACAGCATCTGTGTGTGGAAGTGACACAAGCAGAATCAAGAGCACTGATTGGCCGGTTATAAGCACTGAATTCTCTGTTCCACATTCGCAGTTGATGACGCTGACATTCCCCTCCATCCTCCCCACCACCATCAGGTTGGCCCTATCCATCCATTGGGGGTAAGCTCCACCCCTGCCTTCATCTACAGGCAGGATCATCCGAATCTGCATCCCCAGGATTTGGACAAAGGACGGGGCCCACGCCAAAACACTTACACAACTAAACATGAATCATTGTAGCGCACTACTATCTGTTCATACTTAATGGAATAAATACCATATAAACGTTCACCTGCCTTCTGAGTCTTTATGGTAGAACGGTCTTGAACATTAAACATCATTAAATCTCAACAACGTCTCAAACTCTGCTCAGATGTGTCGAAATCAGCAATCACAAGACAAGTCGGAGATCACAATACAAAATCAAAACACTGAGCTGCAATCTGAGTTATTGTGTCCCCTGTGGTGACCGAAACATGCATTGATCTGTTAAAAGCATTCAACACAGTCTGTCTGTCTATCTATCTATCTATCTATCTATCTATCTATCTATCTATCTATCTGTCGTCTGTCTGTCTGTCTGTCTGTCTGTCTATCTATCTATCTATCTATCTATCTATCTATCTGTCTATCTGTCTGTCCTGTCTATCTATCTATCTATCTATCTGTCCTATCTGTCTGTCTGTCTATCTATCTATCTATCTATCTATCTATCTATCTGTCTGTCTATCTATCTATATCTATCTATCTATCTATCTATCTATCTATCTATCTATCTATCTCTATCTATCTATCTATCTGTCTGTCTGTCTGTCTGTCTGTCTGTCTGTCTGTCTATCTGTCTGTCTATCTATCTATCTATCTATCTATCTATCTATCTGTCTGTCTATCTCTCTGTCTATCTATCTATCTCTGTCTATCTGTCTATCTATATCTGTCTATCTATCTATCTATATCTATCTATCTGTCTGTCTATCTGTCTATCTATCCTCTATCTATCTATCTATCTGTCTATCTATCTATCTATCTATCTATCTATCTATCTATCTATATCTATCTGTCTATCTATCTATCTATCTATCTATCTATCTATCTATCGGTCTGTCTGTCTATATCTATCTATCTATCTATCTATAGTGATTTCTTTTGCTCGTGGATTGTGATGTGAGAGAATCTCCAGCGTCCGGTGGATGATTGTGGCGGCAGATGGCACGTCCAGGTTGAGATGGAGTACACACTGCGCACTGACGTACCGCGACACATGAACTCCCTCATACAGACACACAGTTTGCATTCTCTGAAGCTTAAAAATGCAAAACCAGCAACATATGCTGCATCCCTGTGGTGTGTGTGTTTGTGTTAACTTTCATTCCATCGGTGAGTCAGTGACGAGCAAGTGTGTGTGTGTGTGTGTGTCTAAGTGCTACAGGTCTTTATCAAGGGCCTCGTCACCCACCGCAATCCCAGACTGCTTTACTGAGTTTTTGAAGTTGTAAATAAAACAAAGAGAATCATTGTGTTACTTGCTGTTTCTTTGTAATTATTTGTGAAATTTACTAGGAATTTTTAAGTGAAATTTTTTTTACACCAAATTTTTTTCAGTGTAATATCTATCTTAGGACGCTCAGATCCAGCTAACAGGGAATAATGTTCTCTAAATGTTAGCACAAAAACATCATTCAAACATCATGGAATGAAACATTTTAGTTGAATGTTGTCTAAATGTTTACTACTTTTTTCAGAATGTTCAGAGAACATTCAAAAGTAGCGTTACCATAACATTTGCAGAATGATAAAATGCAACGTTCGCAAAACCAATACATTTTTGTTTTGTTTTGTTTTAAACGCTCAAAGAACATCCAGAAACAATGTTTTCATTCACTATTAGCAAATTAAGGTTCTATATAGAACTTTAGGGTTCTTGACTAAATTTTAAAGAATGCTTTATGCCAAAAAGGTTCTATAAAAAAGAGAAATGTCTATGATATATATGAATATTTTTACATGCTATTTAATTCATAAAATTTAATTATAATTAAAAATGAATTAAAACTAAATCCATAAAATGAACCCCTAAATGTATCTAAATATGATGCGCCAACCCTTTAAGCTTCTATACAGAACCTTTTCTCCTAAGTGTGTAACTTAATGGGAACATTAGCAAAACATTCTTAGAACATATTTGTTAGCTGGGGAGCGATCTTTCTAAAAATGAAACTCTTCCTCTGCTCCTCTATGGAAATATCCTCAGCAACAGCGCAACGCTGCTTCTCCCTGCCAATAACACGAACGCCGACACAATCGGTGCGCGTACGCGAGCGTATGTGTGCTTCCTTTAGATATTTTCGTCTATAGCAGCGATGTTCCTCAGATCCTTTGGGCCCTGAACGCCTACGCCACCCCCTCTGAGAGAACGACAGTGAGGAAGAGGAAGGGTTGTAGTTGTAGATGTGGAGGCTGTTGAGCAGAATTTGTGAGAGTGTGTGGGTAGAGGTGAGATCGAACATGACGAGCTGCTCTTTTTGTTATTTACAAAAGAAACGTACGATCACACACAGAGACGAGGATTGACAGGACCGTCTGTGCTCTTACTGCGCAGACAGACAGTATGAGCTGAATGTGTGCCAGGAGCTTGTTTATGGCTGACAGGAATATTGAACTCAAAATCTATTCTACTCACCCTCATGTCGCTTGAAACCTGGGAGACTTTCTTTCTTCTGTCGAGCACAACAGGAGGCATTTTGCTGAATGTTGGAGCTGCTCTTTTCCATACAATGGAAGTGAATGGGGAGTGGGGCTGTCAGGCTTTAAAAAGACAAGAAAGTAATATAAACATACCATTAAAAATGGATAAAACAGTTGAATCATGCTAAAACAGCATGTGACAAGAAACAGCTGTTTATCAGCTATCATGGAAGCCTACAGTACTCATACAACATTTACATTTAGTTTACATTTCACCACTAGATCTGCTAGTGCAGGGTTTCACATTTTGGATGCCAAAACCAGCCAAAATATAAAACACCCTTTATATTTCATATACTATATATTTTATATAATTTAGTAAAAAAAAACTAATTGAGTTTAAGTGCGATTTTACAAGGACAACAAAATATGAAAAAAACGTATTTTTTGCGAAAATTAAAAAGCTAGGTTTTATATTGTCATTATAAATTAAATGGCTAAAATATTACCTAAAAATATTTATTTCCAATTTTTGTTAACACTTAGTCACAACTAAGTAAAAAATAAAAATAATAATTGCACCTAATCTTATGAATTCTGAACAGACCTTAAAAAGCAGATTGTATTAGTAATCAGATTTGCTGAATGTGAATGCAAAATAAACATCTTTAATAATAAAATGTTTAATTTATTGATAAAAACTATTTGTTTAATAACATTTAATCAATGTTAATGTAAAATAAACATTATGTCTGACAGTCCTAAAAATAAACTTGCTTTTTTTTCTCTCCAATTTTTCAATGAATCCTTAGAAAACCCCTGTCAGAGGACACCAATCAATCTGAATCACAAAATCATGTTTTAATGAACATTTGTATCCATGATATTGACAGCTTGGAACTTGAAATTGCCTTTTGCCTTTCAAAGAAGAAAAATCATATGGGTTTGGAAGATACAAACCCGAGAGATACAATCTTTTGTGTTTAATGCCACAACTTGATTCGATCGCAGCAGTTGCGGCATGATAAGGGTGTCGGTCATAGCTCTACCTGGAATCTGTGCCCCGTCAGACAAGTTGAATTAAAGGTCATCAGAGCGACCTCACGAACCAGGAAATCATGTGCAGACAACCTGCTTACACTCATGACTATAATTTGGAGATTAATGTAGTAAATTTCCCGGTTCATGTGGTCACTAGGTCATTACCGACCTGTTCAGATGATGCTCAGGAGACTCAGTGTAGTTCTCAGACATGTCGTTTTCTCAGATGTTTCTCCTACATTACCTAAAAGAGACACAAATGAGTCATTAGTTGTCATCTATGATACTCTGATCAGGCCAAAACATGAGCCTGATAGGCTTGTTCTCAAGCCACTTCTTGGTTCTCTTTACAGTTTGGGCAGGAGCATTGTCTTGTTGAAAAATAACTGATCATTCCTCTTTAGATAACTTTTCATTTGTGAAAAGTCAAAAGTAAAACTTTGTGAAAACCTTTTCTGTTTGTCATGATGGGTTGTCTTCTTCTGTTTTAGATTATGGAGTCCCTCAGGGCTCCATTCTGTTTTGTTTTCATTGTATATACTTCCCTTGGGTATATTCTCTCTAAACATGGGATGTCATTTCACTATTACACTGATGACACTCAAGATTATTTGTCCTTAAAGAAAAATGACAAAAAAGGCTTAAAGTTCATTATCAGCATGTTTGTCTGACATTAAGTCCTAGTTTTCCTTAATTATTTTTTTGCATCTTAGAGCAAAACTGAGGTTATAGCGCTTGGCCCCTCAGTTATTTCAGGCACTTTTGATGGCGAACTGGGAGATTTGGTCCCCTATGTGAAAAACTTGGGGGTTATTTATGCCCTCAAATTTGATAAACAGATAAATGCTGTAGTTAAATCTATTTTTTTTTTTTTTTCAATTAAGATTATTATCTAAGGCTAAGAGTTTCTTAACCTTTTCAGAGTTTGAGAGAGTGATCCATGCCTTGACTATTGTAACTCTCTTTATAATTCTCTTTATAATAACTCTCTCTTTTCAATTCAATATTAAACGTCTTCAGATGGTTCAAAATGCAGCAGCCAGACTTTTGATTGGCACTCGGGAATTTAATCATATTTCCCCAATTTTACATTCCTTGCACTGGCTGCCGGTTTGTTATAGAATTGATTTTAAAATTCTACTTTTTGTTTTTAAAGCCCTAAATGGATTAAATCCAAAATTTCTTTCTGATCATTTGATATGTAATAACTCTGTTAGTGTAATGGACGTAGGCCGGTAAGAGCTTTAGGGGGGTGAGTGTAATGGACATAAGCTAGTAAGAGCTGTGCGTGTAAACCTCACTCTCCTGACATTAAGAGGTGGTCTAGCGACTGAAGCTAGAGACTGCGGTCTTTAGCCTCCTTGTTAGAGCGCCCGACTTCCATGCCAGCGGACCTGGGTTCGAGTCCTGCTTAGAGCGGGCAGTTCGAATAGGAGTGGTTACAATGGTGCCGTGACCCGGATGGGAGTGAGGTTTAGGGGGGTGAGTGTAATGGACATAGGCTAGTAAGAGCTGTGCGTGTAAACCTCACTCCCCTGAACTCAAGAGGCGCTCTAGCGACTGAAGCTAGAGACTGCGGTCTTTAGCCTCCTTGTTAGAGCACCCGACTTCCATGCTGGCAATCCTGGGTTTGAGTCCTGCTTAGAGCGAGCAGTTTGAACAGGAGAGGTTACATTGGTGCCATGACCCGGATGGGAGTGAGTTTTAGGGGGGTGAGTGTAACAGACATAGGCTAGTAAGAGCTGTGCGTGTAAACCTCACTCCCCTGAACTCAAGAGGCGTTCCAGCGACTGAAGCTAGAGATAGCGGTCTTTAGCCTCCTTGTTAGAGCACCTGATTTCCAGGCCTGTGGACCCGGGTTCAAGTCCCCCTTAGAGCGAGCAGTTCGAACAGAAGAGGTTACATTGGTGCCGTGACCCGGATGGAAGTGAGGTTTAGGGGGGTGAGTGTAATGGACATAGGCTAGTAAGAGCTGTGCGTGTAAACCTCACTCCCCTGAACTCAAGAGGCACTCTAGCGACTGAAGCTAGAGACTGCGGTCTTTAGCCTCCTTGTTAGAGCACCCGACTTCCATGCCAGCGGACCTGGGTTCGAGTCCTGCTTAGAGCGAGCAGTTTGAACAGGAGAGGTTACATTGGTGCCATGACCCGGATGGAAGTGAGGTTTAGGGGGGTGAGTGTAACAGACATAGGCTAGTAAGAGCTGTGCGTGTAAACCTCAAGAGGCGTTCTAGCGACTGAAGCTAGAGACAGCAGTCTTTAGCCTCCTTGTTAGAGTGCCCGACTTCCATGCTGGCGGACCTGGGTTTGAATCCTGCTTAGAGCGAGCAGTTTGAACAGGAGAGGTTACATTGGTGCCGTGACCCGGATGGAAGTGAGGTTTAGGGGGGGTGAGTGTAACAATCTAGGCTTAAGTTGAGGGGTGACCGTGCTTTTTCTATTGTTGGACCAAAATTGTGGAATAGTCTTCCTCTTTCCCTAAGATTAGACTCCACAGAGTCTGAATTTAAAGCCAAGTTAAAAACCTACCTGTGGCGACCAGGGCGGGCGAGAGCCGTGAGGGAACGGCGCGAGGCCGGTGGCGCAAGAGTTAACGAGCTACACCTGGGAGGCGCACCGGCCTTGAGTCTCTCACGGAGGAGCTCCGGGAGCATAAAAGGAGGAGCGACGACCGTGGAGGACGAGAGAGGACCAGGCCTGGACTTTATGTTATGTTTTATTATGTTTGTGTGGCCGGCAGACGTCTGCGAGGGTCTGTCGGCATTACTTTCGTTTTGTTCTTTGTTTATTTTGAATTAAACTTTTGTTGAACGTTCGCCGGTTCCCGCCTCCTTCGTCCCACATCTACTGACCTCGTTACACTACCTTTTCTCTCAGGCCTACAATTGTTTTTTGAGATTTAAGGTTGAATTTTTCTGCTTGGTGTTTTCGATGTAAACTCCCTTTATCATTGTTTTGCAGTCTTTTTTAATTATCTTATGTGTCCTTTTTAAATATTTAACTTTTGTCTTTCTTTTTCTGTACAGCACAATGGTCAGGAGCAGGTAACTCGAGCAAAAGTCTTCATTAGCTCTCCATTTAATCTCAGTGACTTCTGACTGTGATATGTGAATGAATCTTCACACACACACCATCATTTTTCTCGCAGACACCGAGCTGTTTGTATCATTAAAGTGCTGGTGATGGGTTGCCATGGGTAACGGGTAAGGTACATCTGAATATTTCCACTTTGCATAAATCATTTTACAGCCCGATCAGATGGTAATAGATTTACATATGATGGAGAAAATATCTCAAGGGCGCCTGACTCACCAGAGTGCAAACCTCTTCAAACTCACACAGAGTTTTTCAATGAAGCGCTTTTGAATTTATTCCGTTTTTGAGTCACCTTCATATTACTGATACACCCACATACACCACACTGAATCCTAAAAGATTCCTATAATCCTAAGATCTGTAGTCTTTGATCGCTAGTTTGACATGTTCACCGACAGCCCATTAATGACCGTTGCGATCAAATTTTTACCTCTGACAAAATTCTGGCAGTGTCAGTAGATTTGGCTGACAGTCCTGCAGTGTGACTTCTCCTACGACGACCGTCAGATTGTCTTCGTATTTCAAGACAAGCCATGATCAAAATTAACACTTGAGATTTCTTTGAAAAAGAAAATGTATGAAAGTTTGCTCTTGTTTATTCCAAAAGACTCCAAAATGTGTGCAGCTTGTGTAAAGACCAAAAGTTTATGAAAGTAGGAATTTTCCTGTCCCATGAAGCCAAACTTCATACAGTCACCAACATGTTTGAGTGAATATACTGTATGTTACACAAAGAGATTTTCAAAACATCAGGGTCATTTATCTGTACAGTATGACTTTCTATTCATCAAAGAATCTTGAAAAAAAAAAAAAAAAAATCCCACAGAAATATGAAGCAGCACATCTGTTTTCAACATTGATAATAATCAGAAATGTTTCTTGAGCATCAAATCATCATATTAGAATGATTTCTGAAGGATCATGTGACACTGAAGACTGGAGTAATGATGCTGAAATTTCAGCTTTGATCACAGGAATAAATTACATTTTAACATTTATTCACATAGAAATCAGTGATTTTAAATCACAAATAATATTTCACAATATTATGGTTTTTACTGTATTTTTGATCAAATAAATGCAGCCTTAAGATGCTTCTTTCAGAAACAAATTATTACCGACCCTTTTAGTTGACTGGCATCAACTAGCAAAAAAATAATGCAAGATTATAAGAGTAAAAGATTATAAGAGCAAGAGTAAAAGCCTTTATCATAAAGTACAGCCAATTAAAGTAGTCAAAACAAACACAGGAACACAATGTCTGTTTTCACAGTTTTTGTTTTATGAACTGGAAGAAATACCATATTTTTTATGGTAAAGTACTGGCAACTGCCTTTTCTTTTTTTACTGTAAATTTAAGTTCCGTAAATGTTGCTACCGTATACCGTATTTTTTTCCTCCCCATAAATTTCAGTTGTTTTTTTACAGTGTAGATTACAATATTGCATTAAATCAGGTTGCCTTTAAAAACGCTAGAGTTTTCAGTTACAATTCATCGTAATTCAAGTATGAATTGTGTTCTTAGGAGAAACAAATTAGAGCACAGTTTGAGATATTGTTAAGACTCATGTGAGATTACAGGTGTCTTGTTCTTTAAAGGGACGTGTCATGAAAATCTGACTTTTTCCATGTTTAAGTGCTATAATTGGGTCCCAGGAGCATCTACCAACCCAGAAAACATGAAAAAGGACAACCCAATAACTTTGTTTTGGCAAAAGTTTCTCTGCAAGCATGTGAAAAAATGAGCAGCTCAGATTTCGTTCCCATTGAGACGTAGGAAGGGGATCTTATTTATAATATTACCACCCCTTAATCTGCACGTTTCCACCCACAGTGCAAACGACAACATAAATTTATCCACTAACCATTCAGAAACGTCCAGTTTCATTCTAAAAGTTGTAACTTCTTCCTGAGTCTCTCCATCAGTGTCGACTCCGGTTTGAACAATGTAAGGCTGAACACCGTTACTGACAATCCTCATTTTGGCTGCGTGAGATTCTCCTGCTTTGTTGTTATTGAAGCGTGAGCTGTTAAAGCTCCGCCCTCTTCTGGAAAGCAGCAACAGCTCATTTGCATTTAAAGGGACACACACAAAAACTGTGTGTTTTTGCTCACACCTAAATAGGGGCAAATTTGACAAGCTGTAATGTAATAATGGGATATTTTGAGCTGAAACTTCACAGACACATTCTGGAGACACCAGAGACTTATATTACATCTTGTGAAAGGGGCATAATAGGTCCCCTTAAAAGATCTGAGAAGCAGGAGACTTTTTCTCTCCATTTATTCTCACTGCAGTGTAGGAGAAACAATTGAGATATTAAGATCTCATTAGTGATTTTTCTTTCCTATGAGACAACACTGGCTTGACCCTGATAACCTTGTCTCTCTCCGCCACACACTCTAAATAGTAAAATACACAGATACGCTTGGTACTGGAACTCTTCCTGGTGGCCTGATGCCAGTATGTTTATCACGAGGAAACTATTACAGGGGCATCCGAGGTCTTTGGTTATGCAATCATTAGTACAGGTTAGTAGAAACTGCAACAAGTGCTTTACACGCATACCAGGTTTGTTTCCCCCAGGCCTTAGATAGTTTATAGCACAAACATGCAATCACACCACGCAAAAACATGCAGAAACCGTCACATCAGCAAAGAGAAATAAAAAATTGCAGAAACTGTTGGTTCAGATTGACAGGAAGCAAAACTCTTCAACTATAGGTGACCTCGCTGCGCTGGTTTATTCACAGACACACACTGTGGTTAAAGTGTGTCAAGTGTTTTGTCACTTTCGTGGAAGTGTAACCAAGTGAGCTGAATACAAAATACATCAAAGCAGAGAAACATATTTATATAAATACCTTTATGTTTTTATATTTATGACTTTAGTTGCCTCTTAAAAATGATTTTTCTTTAAAATAAATACTTGCATTGGACAACTGCACAAAACTGCACTTTATTTTCATAGTTATTTAATCTTTTCATTAGTGGTGTTTAAAAAGAATGCAATGCAGGGTATGTAAAAAACTGGGTGGAAAAATGTTTCCTTTTAACAGTAAAAGCTCTGATTGGGGGATTTAAAATCTTGACACCTGGCAACCGCAAGCATGAAAGCTCGCAGAAGCTTGTTAAAAACTGTCTGTAATATTTCCTCTTTTTATTCGACAAAAACAAAGAGTTTTTGGTAAAGTTTTTAGTTTTTTTTAACTTCATTTTAGTCTTGTTTTTTTCGTCAATGATATTGCATGTTGATAGAGTCCAAGTTATCGTTTAATGTGTCGTCTCGTCATCGTTTTCTTGACGAACATTTTTCATCAGATTTCGTTAACGAAATTAACACTACATGTTTGCTAATTTCTAATAACACCCTAGCAGCTGCACAGCAACAGGTTAAAATACACCCTTAAACCCCTTAACAACCATGCTGAACACCCTAGCAACCACCAAACAACACGAAAGTTGTCAAAATATACATTTGCAGCATTGGAAACCGCCCAGAGCTCCCTAACAACAGCCCCAAACACAACTACACTGAACACCCCAGCAACCATCTAGAAATAGCCTAGCAACCATGCAAAACACCCTAGCAACATGTTTGCAATGTGCTGCAAACACTCAGAACTGCACAACAACAGATTAAAATCACCAAAAACCATTTAACAACCACCCAGCAATGCCCAAGTTGTCTTGCAAAATGTTCTACTATGCTAGAAACACCCTAGCAACAACCCCACACACCCTAGCAACCACATAGTAACATGCTAGCAGGTACTAAGACACCTTAGCAACCACATAACTCTACACAAGTAAAATGCTGTCAAGTAGTCATGCAAAAATGTCCTCATAAGGGCACTGAATTTGCAACATGCTAGAAACAACACAGAAAGCCTTAGAAACAACCCCAAACACCCACACCAGCAACCACATAGTAACATGCTAACAGCTACTATAACACCTTAGCAACCACATAGCACTGCACAAGTAAAATGCTGTCAAGTAGTCATGCAAAATGCCCTTGTAAGTGCATTGCAACACGCTAGAAACCACACAGAACTCTCTAGCAACAACCCCCAAAACCCTAGCAACCACATAGTAATATGCTAACAACTACTATAACACCTTAGCAACCACATAGCACTGCACAAGTAAAATATAGTCTAGTCATGCAAAATGCCTTAGCAAGTGCATTGCAACATGCTAGAAACAACACAGAAAGTCCTAGCAAAAACCCCAAACACCCTAGCAACCACATAGTAATATGCTAACAATTACTAAAAACACCTTAGCAACAACATAGCACTGCACAAGTAAAATAGTCAAGTAGTCATGCAAAATGCCTTAGTAAGTGCATTGCAACATGCTAGAAACAACCCAGAAAGCCCTAGCAACAACCCCAAACACCCTAGCAACCACACAGTTAACAACTACTTAAACACCTTAGCAACCACATAGCACTGTAGGAGTAAAATGCTGTCAAGTAGTCATGCAAAATGTCCTCATAAGTGCATTGCAACATGCTAGAAACAACAGAATGCCCTAGCAACAACCCCAAACACCCTAGCAACCACATAGTAACATGCCAGCAGCTACTTAAACACCTTAACAACCACATAGCACTACACAAGTAAAATATAGTCATGCAAATGTCTTCATAAGTGCATTGCAACATGCTAGAAACCACACAGAACACCCTAGCAACAACCGCAAACACCCTAGCAACCACATAGTAACATGCTAACAGCTACTAAAACACCTTAGCAACCACATAGCACCACCCTAACGATCATGCAGTGATTTTTGCACATGCTACTTTAACATTGTTCCCCCCCTTCTTCATATTGTATAAAAGCACGTTGTATAAATGCTATTTTTAACACGTTGTTTAATGGTTTTAGATTTGCAGTTTAATAATGAATGCTCTTTTTGGCCTCCTGGAGCTGTTTTCCTGCACAGACTTCCTCCGACTGAGGAATGCAGCAAACAGCCAGAGAGGAAAGTACATTGGGCCATTATCGTAGGGAACGGAGCCATCGGGAGGGGAAGAGAGAGCGTCAGACGAGGGTTCGAAACAGTAGCGCGCTGTGTGCTGCAAGGCCTGCTGGGAACAGCGCTCTGTGGTCTGATTATAGCAGACAACCTTCGGCCTGCGGAGCAGCGACTCCTGCTAATGAGCCATCGAGACACAGGCTGGCATGAGACTGCAACACACACACACACACACACACAATGACAAGGCCTGGATTTGCATGCATCCCTGAGATCGCATTAAAGATCTCTCTCTCTCTCTCTCTCTCTCTCTCTCTCTCTCTCTCTCTCAATCTCCAATCAGCCCAGTTGCTGAATAATACAAAGCAAACACTGACCTACTTTTACACACAGGGAACATGCGAGAACGAAAACCAGGAGTGGATTGGATAGAAGAGCTGGACTGGAGCAAGAGCTGAGAGAGACAGAAAGGAGAAGCAGTGCACTGTGATCTCTGCTTGATCAGCTGGAATTAGATGAGAGACGCTCGGGTGCGATTGGGACCAGAATGCATGTTTCCCCTTTTCTACTAAAATGCCCACAATTCCACATGAACCAAAAACAACATTAATTCTGCTTTTTAAACAAGCATAATCAATCTTTATAGCATCTAAAGGTGGTTTTAAGGTAAATTCAAATCATGATGGGGTTAAGATGTTGAACTGAATTACTTTAAGACTTATAATTGGTTTGTAAACAGATTATAAAGAAAAATCACATCATTGTTTGGGCCAAAATGTGTTTAATTTTCATTTAATTAATGTCATCTTGTAAATCTTAATGGACCAACAAACTGGCTTCATTTTCTCTCAAGCCAACTATAAGTTTTCTTTCTTTTGATTCTAACCTGGACATGGCTTCACTAAACTCTGGTGGTCAGCAGTCCGTCTCTCGCTCCGGGTTTTCTCAGTGTTCGTAATGTGATTAAACACGGAGGCACCCAGAATACCACAGGCAGGAGGGCCTCTCCTCTCCTAGAGGCCAGTCTCGTATCCTCCTCTCTCTCTCACTGTAACACGCACAGGCCCTCATGCATATGTCAGACTATCCATCCATTTTTTTTTTTTTTTTACCTCTGCCTCTCGCTGATTTCCATGCAGGAGGTGGGTATTTTCCATTCCATGCCAGGCAGACAAGATCAGACAGGCTCGTTCTGGGCTGCCCCAAAGCCAAAACACATCCCTTGATCCAGCTTCATTCACGGCTCCAGCTGATTTTCGAGTGGGCCTTGAAAGTCTTTTAAACTTTTCTGTCTGCCATCTGAAGTAGAACAATGTGTCGTCTCATGCTGAGAGAGAGACTTTTGGATTCGCTTTGACAAATTGTCAAGAACAGGCTGGCAGATGAATGAGGTTTTAAAAGATTCTGTGAAACACTGAATAAATGCATCTCGAACACTGCAGCCAAGATCATCATGAGATGTTGACGATAGACCTGGAAATCAGACATGACTCAAACCGCCAGTGAGACCTTTTCCCTTCGCTTTGAATGAGAAACAAATACAAATCAATGAGTTACTGACAGATCAGTCTGTAGGAAATAAAAATCAGTTTTTCCTAGATCTAAAACAGACTTTTTACTGAAGTCTCCTGTTTCTCAGATGCGGAACAAACCCTAGTAATCTCTCATGTGTCTACAAGAGTTTTTAGAAGAGATCTCAAAAAATTTCCCAAAACAGTGCTCAAATTCACCAACATACAAGATCTGGGGTCCATTCTTCGAACCTCGGTTAATACATCCAGACGCCAGATCTTCTAATCATGATAACTGATCATTGCCTAATTTGGTTCTTCAAACGAATTTGCAGATTTAATAAAATATATCTGGATAAAGTTGTCTGATATTACTGCATGCTCTTGTGTTCATTGGAAAGCATATGTATTGATACTCGAACCCATGATCAGCGATGCAGCGATTGGCTGGCATCAAGCCAGCAACGTAATGACATTAAAAAAGCAAACAGCCAAGCAAGCAAAATAGAGAGCCCTTGTAAGAAAGCAGCAATGGCTGGGACAGACTTTCACCTTTAAAAAGACTTTAAACTTGTTTATGTGAAATACGCTGCTCCTGAGCAGGTTTGAGGACTCCAGGATGAGTTTTGAAGAACCTAACAATCCTGGATCATGTCAAATTATCAACAGTAAAACTGAGCTGTTCTCCACATTCATTTTATAGCTCTAGACTCTCTATTTTAACTTTCCTTTTTCACACCCGAGGCAAAGTAACTCAAGGCTGAAATGCAATACACGGCTTATAAAATCAAAACAGGTTTTAAAACACTAAGCAACATGCACCTGCTGACTTACAGTATAACAGAGAAAAACTGCATAATACCAAGACTATCCCATGATTTACTCACCCTCAGGCCATCTGAGGTGTATATGACTTTCTTCTTTCAGACGAACACAATCGGAGATATATTTAAAAATATCCTGACTCTTCCAAGCTTTATAATGGCAGTGAAGGGGGGGTCAGATTTTGAAGCCCCAAAAATGTGCATCCATCCATCATAAAAATAATCCATATGGCTCCAGGAGGTTAATAAAGGCCTTCTGAAGAGAAGCGATGGGTTTTTGTAAGAAAAATATCCATATTTAAAACTTTATTAACTGTAATAGCTAGCTTCTGTCAGACGGCTGTGGCATTGATTTGCGGTGAAAGAGTGAACTCTGACCCGATGCATGTCATAATGACGAACGCAGAAGAGCAGAGGAGAGAGCAAAACAAAACACCGGTCATGAATTAGAAGTCTAAAATGATCATTTTTAAAGAGAAAATGTTGGAGGATTTCGGAGCTTGAGTTAGTTGTGAAGCTCTATTTGTTTGAGCCGTGAGAGGCGTCTAAGCTACCGATACTCCTACATCCTGCGTCATACATCATGTCACGAGTTACTCTTGTGGCGCAAGTCGACTTGTGCAGTATGTGCATGGTCGTCTGCCGGAAGCTAGTTATTTTACTTTATAAGGTTTAAATATGGTTATTTTTCTTACAAAAACCCATAGCTTTGCTTCAGGAGGCCTTTATTAACCCCCTGGATTATTTTTGTAATGGATGGCTTCAAAATCTGGCCCCTCCTTCACTACTATTATAAAGCTTGTAAAAGTCAGGATATTTTTAAATATATCTTCGATTGTGTTCGTCTGAAAGAAGATAGTCATATACACCTTGGATGGCTTGAGGGTGAGTAAATCATGGGATAATTTTCATTTTTGTGTGATCTATCCCTTTAAAGGGGTGATGAATTGAGAAATCAAATTTTCCTTGAGCTTTTGACATATAAGAGGTCAACATACTATAAGAATATCCTGTAAGTTTCAGAGCTAAAAAAAACTTCCTTGTTAGTTCAATAAAAGCTTTAATTGACACCAGACCCAGCGAACGACAGGATTTACAAGGTGGGGATCTATGATGTCAAAGGGCAGCAAGCACCACCTCCGCAGAAGAAGATCAACGCCTACTTCATCCCTGCCTGTTTAGCCCCGCCCACCGATTCACGTATGACATGCAATAGAATAGGTAGCCTAAATAGGCCTACCAGATCGAGCTACCAAGCAATAAACATGCCGTTGAGGATTACAAAATATTGTGCAGTCCCTGGACTCGACAGTAATGCGACAACATGTAAGTAACAGTGTTAATTCTAATGTCTGATCTGATATTAATGATTCATGTACAGTCAGATGTTCTTTGTCTGTGTGTCAGTAAATCAAACCCGTGACTAAACGTCAACTTGCGTTGACTCCCTTTTTATTCAACGAATCTTTGTTATATCGCGTTTGCACTGTTAGTGAAGATGAAAGCATTTGTTAGTGTGCAGAATAATTGAGTTGCAATGACGAGATCACTGCTTTCATGAGCTCAACATTGTCTGTGATCGACTACACAGTGTTCATCTCTGCAACCTTTCATGCCACGATCTAAATATAATGCCATAGATCTAAATATAATGCAACACTTTTCATGATTAGTTAACCTTAGAGCTGTAATAGTAAAAATGCGCTAAAAGAGAGAGTAATACTTGGATATTTTCATATGCAAAGACGTTAGCCAATCACAGCAGTGGGCGTTTACACTGAAGTCTCACAGCAGACACGCCCCTGTCTGAACAGAGCGTTCAAATCAGAGGCTAAATTCAGGGTAGGAAAAATGCCTTTTTATTCATGAATTATGACAATTTTGGATGTAAAAAGCATACTAACATTATTAGTGCACCCCAGGAAACATTATAAAACAATAAAACAACGCAGTTCATGACCCCTTTAAGTCATTCCTAGAAATGACTTGTTGCTATGAGATGCATGACAAATGAAAACAATGTGTTCTACAAATCAGAGTATGTGCCCATCATACCGATTTTTCTGGGAAATCTGTCAACACCAACTAGCGTAGATTCATCCAGACTGCAAATCAGATCCGAAATCACACATATCCGCGAAAACGTCTAAAAACGCTGTATTATGCATGCCAGGCCAAGCTACCCGTTTTCAAAACTTTGCGTTTTCAGGCTGCCAAAACACTATTGTCATGTAAATGAACGGCCAAAACGCATAAAACGTTTTCCGTTTTTAGTTGAAAATGGTGTCATGTACAGGAAACGTCCCCTTAGATGATAAATAACGGAAAACTACATTTAGTCTTCTGCATTAAACTCAAACTGGTTTGAATAAATGACACTATTGTCTTCTGTAGAGCTGCTTTAAAGCTGTTTCAAATTTGTTTCATAATTGACAAATTTTGCAAAATCGACAGTTATTGAACTGATTTGAACCAACATTAAACTGACTCAAAGTGAATAACGACACTATTGTCTTCTGTAGAGCTGCTTATAGCTCAACTGAACTAATTTCATCATTGATAAACTTGACTGTGTTATGAAAGAGCAGTAGGATTATGAGCAGTAAGAAATCATAAATGATTTCTCTTTAAGATCTTAAATGTCTCTCCTAGACAGCAATGAGATTAAATAGGAAAGCACATGGCAACTTCTTCTGAAAACTCCTGAAAGGCTCCTGAGTGACCTCTGAGCAATAAAATTTGACTCTGGGATGTAAGCGAGGAGGTAAAACATGGTGTCAGGCGTGGTACAGTAAACGATATGCCCTGGCAGGACAGCAGGTGTCTAGGTTTTATCTAAACAGAGCAGTTGTGCTCTCTTACTGAGAACCCGTCTTCCTAGTACCAAACATAAACACACACATAGCACTTGTGTCAAAGAACGCCCACTGATGACAATCTGACACGCACACTGATTTTTCACATGTATAATGACATCTGTCCATCTGTCAAGCACAATTCAAGAACAAATTTTCTCTGAATATAGGCTACTGGCCCCCGATATGGTTGAAAAAAATGGTGTGACATGGTGTGATGTTAATTAACACTGCTGCAAAGGCATTTTGAACTTCTAATCGAAAAAGGAAAAAAGAGTAAATCCAGGGCCTTTCTAGAGCTTATTTGGAGAATAAACATCGAATTGGAAGCTTTATTTTGAGGAGGAAAGGTGCTGCCCTGTCTTTTGTTTGACCTTCCTAGATGTGCTATAATATTTAAAGCAGTGGAAAGGCAGGAAAACAACGTCCCAGGAGAGGAGGCCCAGAGCAGGGGAGAGTGTCCGGGAGGCCCCTGGGGGTCTGGAGATGCTGGGATATAAGCTTATTCATGCAGGAGAAAGACATCACAGCGAAACGAAGAGCCTTTCATCCTCACCACAGCCATTCAGTGCAGCTAATCGAATCAGACAGGGGAAAAAAAGAGAGAGTTAATGTTTTAAAACCAACTCAGAAAGAAGCTTTTCAGTAGATGTTTGTGTCCTTAATGTTTAACAGCTGTGCACAGGTGTACAAACTATTTGCTGGTACAAGAACAAGCAAATATGCCATAGAGTGTCACAGAAAACCGTGAAGAGCTTTCCAGTCTGACTGGTTGGCCTTATGACGTTTCTGAGATTCAGAGGTTTATATCAGTCCAGCAGCTGATATGTTGTGTTTACATGTTCCCAGACAGCTGCAGTGAGAACTTCTGAGGTTCATGACATCAAATCTTTGAATTTGGTATGAGATGTGCAAGCAAACTAGATATCCACAATCAGAATGTGCAACATGCATTAGCTAAAATCAAGCAAATATTTCATATTTTTCATTGTTAGTTTCAGTAATTTTAGTTTTTTTTTTTTTTACATGTCTATATAGTTCTTATTAATTTTTATTTCGGTCACACTTTAGATTAGGGTTCAATTCTCACTATTAACAATAACTTTTGATTCAATAGACCTCTAATTACTTCTTATTAATAGTTAGTAAGGTAGTTGTTAAGTTTAGGTACTGAGTAGGATTAAGGGATGTAGAATATGGTCATGCAGAATAAGGCATTAATATGTGCTTTATAAGTACTAATAAACAGCCAATATCCTAGTAATACGCATGCTAATAAGCAACTAGTTAATAGTAAGAACTGGATCCTAAAGTGTTACTTTTATTTCATTTATAGTTTTAGCTATTTCAGAACTTCAAGTTAAAGAAAACGAGAAACTATGCCTTGTAAACTAGCTGAAATAAAATACGTTTTTCATATTTTATTTGAGTTAAGTTTGTGTTTATTTCAAGTTTCAAGAAACAAATATGATTTTAGTTTTAAATTTAGCTAACAATAATAACCTTGTCGCAAACAAAACCAATGGAGTGATACTAGAAGTGAAATATTCCAGAACCAAAACTCCCTCCAAAAACATCAGCACTGATGAAAGCAATGTTTTATTAGAGCTAAAGAAGTTAAATATATAAAATACTTTTTTTCTTATAATAATAATTTTTTAACTTTATTGGCGGTTTGGCATGTTTTTAAAGGTAATCTCAAAGACTTTATATATAGGAAGACGGTGCACTCTTATATATAAAGTGGAAAACCCAATATGGTGAATAAGCCCCGCCCTCCAATCGAAAGAGCCAAATCGTTGTAGTAAAGTCATCACATCACTGCAGCTGTCCTTATAAGCTCCAGTTGCTATAGAAACAGGCAGTGACTGTGCATGCGCATTGACTGATCTTGCATGAAAAACAAGCTTTTTTAAACGCAATTTGAACATAAGAAACAAGCTTTAAGATACTGTTGTTGTCAGATTTCATTGGTGTTTTTAAAAATTAAATTTAATCGTAAGCTTAGTGAACAGTTTTGGAGAATTTGATGTTTCCCCATTCAAAAAGATAGGAGCTGTACTTGGATAACCAAGGGCATTTCAACCAAGGGCATTTTCATTTCAAAACTGGTGTGGATATTGAAATGACCCACTCTAGACTGGTTGGTTTTCAATCAGACCATAAATGTGTGGTTATTGGTGAGAAAAAGCTGTAATATACACCAATCAGGCATAACATTATGACCAACTTCCTAATATTGGGTTGGTCCAAAACAGCCCTGACCCATCGAGGAATGGACTCCACTAGACCCCTGAAGGTGTGCTGTGGTGCTGTGTAAGTTGCGGGGTGGAGTCTCCATGGATTGGACTTGTTTGTTCAGCACATCCCACAGATGCTCGATTGGATTGAGATCTGGGGAATTTGGAGGCCAAGTCAACACCTCAAACTCGTTGTTGTGCTCCTCAAACCATTCCTGAGCCATTTCTGCTTTGTGGCAGGAGCATTATCCTGCTGAAAGAGGCCACAGCCACCAGGGAATACCATTTCCATGAAAGGGTGTACATGGTCTGCAGCAATGTTTAGGTAGGTGGTACGTGTCAAAGTAACATCCACATGGATGGCAGGACCCAAGGTTTCCCAGCAGAACATCGCCCAAAGCATCACACTGCCTCCGCCGGCTTGCCTTCTTCCCATAGTGCATCCTGGTGCCATGTGTTCCCCAGGTAAGCGACGCATACGCACTGTTGGCTCTTTCAGCGGTGGACAGGGGTCAGCATGGATGCACTGTGTATTCTGACACCTTTCTATCAGAACCAGCATTAACTTCTTGAGCAATTTGAGCTACAGGAGCTCGTCTGTTGGATCGGACCACACGGGCCAGCCTTCGCTCCACACGTGCATCAATGAGCCTTGGCCGCCCATGACCCTGTCTCCGGTTCACCACTGTTCCTTCCTTGGACCACTTTTGATAGATACTGACCACTGCAGACTGTGAACACCCCACAAGAGCTGCAGTTTTGGAGATGCTCTGACCGTCGTCTAGCCATCACAATTTGGCCCTTGTCAAACTCGCTCAAATCCTTATGCTTGCCCATTTTTCCTGCTTCTAACATCAACTTTGAGGACAAAATGTTCACTTGCAGCCTAATATATCCACCCACTAACAGGTGCCGTAATGATGAGATAATCAGTGTTATTCACTTCACTTGTCAGTGCTCATAATGTTATACCTGATCGGTGTATACTGCTGATTGTCAAACATTTTCTTTGTTTTTAGTGACGCCTGTCTGTCCCAGGGTTCATGCGGTGCATCTGTGGTCATCCTGATGTCTCTGTGATTTCCAGCTCCTCTGAGGTCAGAATGTTGTCGCAAATTCAATTTGGAAATTTGGCGATGGGTGTTGAATATTTGAAGCGTTGCCACGGCGGTCTCCTGTAAACAGAATCAAAACAGGAAGTGTCCTTTGTCAGAAGCTACATTACAGTCATATGAGGTATTCTCGAGTTAATCCCTCCTGTACGTCTCAAGACAGAGATGATCTGGGCAATTTAGACTACAAAGACTTTATGAATGATATGAGTTTCATTTACAGTAACCAGAGAGGTTCAGGCAGTGCTGTGCGTTGGCGTGATAGAGATTCAGAGCAGATCCAGGAAGGCCGCTCAGATTGGCTGACGGGAGATGTCACGGCGTGCATATATTCACTTTGTTTCCGTGGGAACAGCAGACAGCTCTTGTTGCTGAGTAAACCTCATCAGGGGAAGTGTGTGACAGGATGCATGAGTGCATATGTGAGTGTGTGTGTGCCGACAGACAGCTGCTGTGAAAAAACCATCATGAGACTTTCACCAACAGTCACTGGCGATGCTCAAAAAGAGCAAACTAGAATGCTCACACTATTTCTGCAGTATGTATACTATTCTCAGTGTGTAAATGCATGTATGTATACGTAAATACTTGGATAAAAAACTATACATGTGCACTCAATGCACTCAAATTGAACAAATAAGAAGGAATATCAATATGATTTTTCATTGCAGTCTCATTTTGACCCATTTTTTGATCCAATATGATAAGAAAACTCTAGTTATTAACAATGTTCACCTGGTGAATGACCAGCTAAAAAAAGCCACAAGCCACATCAACCACTCAGAGGACCCTAGCAGTAAAGTATGCCTTTGTAAACCAAGCCCAGGTGTTTTTAACATCCAAACCTGTTCGCAGACATATTATTCTATGTAAATCCTGCTTACCATTGATCTTATCAATCAGTCAGTCATTGTCCTCACTGATATGAAAACACGCTATATAGCGCAGATAACGTCAAAAATAGAACCTTCTGAAACGAATATCTGATTAATGTCCTTATTAAATAAAGAACGTATAGTCCCTTCTCTGTCTACTTGTTTCTATGTTCCAGCGCACACGTCTTTGAAATGACACATCGTTTTTTTTTTATGTATTTTGTGTTTAGATGCACCTTGTGATTTTAAAAGTAAAAACGCGTTCTGTGTGAATGGCCCCCGAATTAGCAACTGTGGTTTCATCCTTCCTGAAACACCCTACAGGCAGCAACGTCTCATTTCGAAGGCTGCATCCTCCGGAGGTCGCATTTGAAGGCTGCATACGTCATCAAGGATGTCTTATTTAAGAAAGAAACCGTAATAAAATTGACTGTTATTCCTCTTGAGGTGTAAAATGGTGTAATTGGGTCAATGATGTGACAGGTCATTTTTTTGTCCAAAGGCCTTAATAATAATAAAAAAACAAAGATATGACATCCAAAGTATAGTAAAATATCTAAAAATGTCATAAATGTATATATTTTTTATTCTGACATGATTTTATAACATCATATATCAACATAGTGCAAAATGGTATTAAATTATTGTAGAAGTCGTTGCTGTGGAGAAATGTCCGGAAAAATGAATTTCATTGATGTCATTCTAGTAACCATATAAAGGGACCATTTTGGATCAAGTCATGCGGTCCATATCATGTGACAGGATGTGACATATGTCCCGAAACATCAGGTCATTCGGTACAACCGCTATAAAACATGGAAAATGTTGTAATATTTTAAAAACTTGTACTAAATATAAAATGTTTGATTGTCCTTTAGCTAGCTGATATCAGCCTGTTAGCACTATTTGAAAATATCGTCATTCGGTATAACCAAAAGTGTCATTTGGTAAAACTGAAATTTTGGTTAAACTGAATGACTTTTTTGGTGACAATTTTTGTCCATTGTGTAAAAAATGACAAAAGCAGTGTTAATTGATTATAAAAACCAATAATCTCATTGTTAACACTTAATAAAACTTTTCATATTTCTCCATTATGTCTTTTTTTACACTTTTAAAAACCTTATTCATCAATGACCCAATTTTTTTACTTTGCGATCTAACGGTTAATTTTCTTAAATGAGACCGTCTTGCTGACGTATGCAGCCTTCAAATGCGAACTCTGGAGGACACAGCCTTCGAAATGAGATGCAGCTAATACAAGATCGACTTAAGCTTGTCGATAGGATAAAGACAGTCTGAATTGGAAGTACCATACTACTCTTACTGTTTCTGCCATACAAAGATAGTCTATGCTATTATGCTATTCCGAAATCAACAACAGTAGCCTACTCTATGGATGTGTATGTGTATGTTTGTACACAGTTCTCCAACATAAAAATACATATGGTAGCACACACAAATTGTGTAAAGTAGTATGTTTTAATGAGTCTATAGCCCAGGGTTGGGCAAACTCAGTCCTGGAGGCCCACTGTCCTACATAGTTTGGCTCCAACCCTTATAAAACTCACCTGACTATAGCCTTCTAGTAATCCTAAAGACTTTGATAAGCTGATTCAGGTGTGCTTGATTAGAGTTGGAGCAAAACTCTCCAGGATCGAGTTTGCCCATCCCTGCTACAGCCTATTATAGCTACTGAATAAAATAAGCCTATTTACAATAACGGAGCCTATTTGCACTTGTGTAAATAGCATCTATTGCTATTTGCACTTAACCACTGCCTTATAATAATTTCTCTAGCTTAATCTGCTATCTTAGATGCTTATTCACATATTACAATGCATTCTGGGCCTGAAACCCCATTTGAAACAGCCTTGCATCCTACAATGCTGTCTAGCTGGGCAGCTCCCTAGGAATGGAGTTATAAAAAGTTCAATGGGTGTGTTTTTGATATTAAACAATCAAAAATTACTTGTGTAAGAAATATTTAAACAGTACGTCAGTGGGAAGGACAAATGGGCGTGGAATCGCTCAAGTAGATTTAGAGCTGTTCTTGCTCAGGTTGTGGATTCTTTGCACTATTTTTGGAGATGGATAAGTCAAGGACATCACAGTCTGCCAAAATGACTCTTTGGTAAACACTCATTGTTCATCTGCTCAATCCTCCCCAAACAGCACCTAGTGAATGAATTTCCAGAGTTTCATTTGTGTAGCTTAGGCCAGGGTTCATCAAATCTTGTCCTGGAGGGCCAATGCCCTGCAGAGTTTAGCTCCAACTCTAATCAAACACACCTGAGCAAGCTTATCAAGGTCTTCAGGATCAGTAGAAAAATCACAGGTAGGTTTGATCAGGGTTTGAGCTAAACTCTCTAGGACTGGATATAAGGAATCCCTGGTGTAGCTAGCGTTGAGTTTTGTGATGTCATGATGACGGACAGGTCCTGGATGCTGACTGGTCAGTAAAGAGTTCCTTAGTTTACATGTCACAGCCAGATCATCTACATCACTTTGATTAATAAAATAGCCTAATGTTTGAATTAAATGTTTTCGTTAAGCCGTTCTGAAGGTCATGCGACTTCTGTCTTGTTGGTGCACTGCTGTCGGCACTAATGCAGACACGGCCCACAAGGAAATGCTAAAAATAGCTGAATAAAAGCAATCTTTTTTACTGACTGATCGAGCTGCCTTTGAAAGTAAAGGAAAAGATGATTCATCTGTTTGTCTTTCACTTCATTTATCTCAATGTGGGAATCCGACGGGTAAAACCAGCCCTCCGAAGCTGATTGTTGCAGTAATATCTCTGATAGAGAGAAAAATACAGTCTGTGGCCTGAATCAGTGGGCGTCCGGCAGATGCTAACAGTAGTGATACTGATAGTGTATCTATAACTTCACAGCCAGTAATAGTGTGTCTGATGCATTTGTATAGAATGGCATCTGGACAACAAGACATTATCAGACAAATATGCAATCAGGATCTCGTCATAAATTCCTCTTGTTTTTGAATATTTCTCCATTCTCAACTGCAAATTCTCGAGAATTTAGAGAGACGTGACAGGAAGAGAAAACACTATGAACATCCACACTTAGACTGTAGATTGCATACAGTTACATACTATTTATGAAGAAAAAAATAGTTGTCTGTCAATATACAAGGACATACTGTAGAGTGCTTTTTGTTCTCCTAAGAGCAGTGAACTTTTGAGTCCAGCTGAGCTGTCAGTGTTTAATGCAACAGCATGATCCAGTACCCGATGGAGACCCTCTGTGCCGCTGACCTTTATAATCTGTCCTTTCAGTGCTTTATCAAACACAGAAAGTGTCAAAGCGCAGGAACACAAGAGTCACAAAACCACAAGAACAAAGTCATGACTATTTACAGAGCAAAACAACAGGGTAGCGTTCACATTAGCGTCATAAAGACACACCTAAATTCACTCTTTTGATGTGGTGACTTCCTGTCCTGAATTTCAGCTTTTTATGCATCTTGTTTTTTTGTGCTAAGCATGAATATAGAGTCATCAGATCTTCATCTCTTGTTACTGCACAAAACTCTAACTAAATAGAGATGCAATAGTAGAGATGTAGATGCATTTATGAGACAGTTTTATACACAACGTACTTATAGGCCACATGCATACTGGCGCTAAATTCAGTTGTAAATTCACCTTTTTATTGCTTAATCCTGTACTGTACACACACAGTTCAATAATTTACAAACTGGATCGCTTTATGAGCCAAACCCGAACAACAAGCCCAAAGATGCTTAACATTAAAGAGGTGTGTGAACTCGCAAGTACAATGTCAGAAACAGTAATTTGCTCTGGTCCCCTTGGTGTCACTTAAAAAGAGTGATCTGCCTTATAAACATACACAAAACACAATGCGCCTCTGTCAATGGTTTTTTGGTTAAAATTGCCAAACATAAATCATTGGTTGCTGTTTATAACTTATGTTTAGTTGAGTACACTTAGATGTTTTTAAGAATATCTTAAGTACTAAAGAACAATTTTTAGTATATTAAGTACAAAATTAGAGTGTGAAAACAGAGCTCTTTAAGTACATTATGGAAGTGTACTGAAATAAAGTGTATTTTTATTGCACCTTTTTTAACCTGGGGTGGTATATATACGTTGGTATCTACAATTATGGCAGCTTATTTGAATACAATGTTACACAGGTCAAATGAAAACAATGAAAACAAATAAATATTACACATGATATTCTTTCATGGCCTATGGACCCCGTAAAAGAAGCCTCAGCCACCCCAAGTCTAGTTCTGCCACAAAGGTCTCACTAAATAACATTCACACCACACTTTGAGCCGATGAGGAAAACTCACGGTCAAAGAGAGCATGTCGTTGGACTCAAAGGGAGCATTTCGTTCATGACCCACAGATGTTCTAATCCAGAGATTAGACGAGTCTGGTTCATTAATGAGGCTTGCAGCTACCCTGAGCTTGATAACCACGCAAGTGGCTTTTTATAGCTCAAAAAGGAAATTAAACACGCCATCAGTGTGTGTTTTATAGGGAGCATCAGTTTTAAACCCATTTATGCAAAAACTCTGCCTAGAGGCAAACAAAGATGGGATATCTTTGTCAAATTGCAAAAACAAAAGAAAAGAAAGGGTTAGAGATTACACCAAAAAATATTTCCAGAACACAAGATTCAGCAATGCTCTCACTATCTCAATCTCTTGAGGTCCAACAAATGAAATCTCTCTGCACCAAACTGAAGCTGCTTCACTGGAAACCACATCTGCCAAGCTAAAGTCTCCTGCATACAGGTGTTGGGCAGCTGCGTCCAGGTGACAGTCTGTCTAAATGATTCTGTCTATCATGCTGAAATTACAACATAATCTACATCCAGAGCTTCCTGGAAAACAGAAACTGTTGACAACAGCTCCACTGAGACCCAAACACAGTCATAACACACCACCGTGAAGAAGCAATTAAACTGCTCATGTCTAAGACCCAGAATACACCTGCAAGGATGACTGACATGCAGGAAAACATCTGCTTGACCAAACCCCTGAATATATATACTGCTTGGCCCCCCCCAAAAAAGTCACTGTTTGGATTTGAATAGGCAAATACTTAAGAATCTATGACTGGATCATTATTACAGTGATTATTACAGATTATATAAAGTGTTTCTAGCATGTTATATGTTTAGCAACGATTCTTTTAACCCTGGATGGAGTGTGTAGCTTTTCATTTCTTAAACAACCATCATGGCCATATTCCAGGATGAAAATGTCAAGATTCATCAAGGTTAAAACTGTGAAAGAATGGTTCAGAGAGCATGAAGAATCATTTTCACACATGAATTGGCACCTCTGAGTCCAGACCTTAAATTCATTGAAAGGCTTTGGGATGTGCTGGAGGAGACTTTACAGAGTGCTCAGCTCTTGCATTGTCAATACAAGATCATGACCAAAAATTGATGTACCTCTTGATGGAAATAACATCACAACATTTATTTCCATTGAGAGGTGCATCACTTTTTGGTCAAGATCTTGTATTGACAATGCAAGAGGTGAGCACTCTGTAAAGTCTCCTCCAGCACATCCAAAAACTTCATGCCAATTCATGTGTGAAAATGATTCTTCACGCTCCCTTCCAACAATGAGATGGTACTAGTGTTGTCAAAAGTACAGACTTCGATACCAAGTCGGTATTGAATTTTAAAAATGTGACACTTTGAGCGCTGTTGAGCGAATTCATAAACACCTCTGATTGGCCATTGTGTTCACGTGTTCAACAGATATGTCTGTGATTGGCTTTAAAAAGGTCTAATATGTACGCCTTTGGTACCAATATGTACCTTTGAGGTACTAATATGCACTCTTTAGGTACAAAGGTGTACCTTTTGAAAATGTATCACCTCTGACAGCTTTTTTTTCTGAATGTGTATGAAAAGAAGCAAAAATCCAAGCAAAAAGAGGTGAAAATAAATTTAAATGTAAAGAAGGAAATTAAACAAGAGGAAGCAAAGAGAAAACACAATAAAAAGGAAGAGCATGCAGAGACAAAAATAAAAACAGCAAAAGAGAAACAAAAAGAACAAAATAGAACAAAAGAAATATATAAATAAAGAGGAACCATTTTATCTGTTTTGGATAAAAACAAAGCATTAAAAAAAAAAGAAATGGATAAAAAGTGATGAATAAACAGCAAAAAAAATAAATAAATAATAATAATAACAAAAGAAAAGTTAAAAAATATAACCAAAAAATGAAACAAAATAATTAAAAAAAAAAAAAAAAAAAAAATAAAAAAAAAGATAGTCCATAAAGTGAAAAATAGCAAATCAAAATAAGGGAAAGAATAAAAAAAAAGGAAAATGATCAAAAAGAAATAAAAAGCAAAGATAAAACAACATGAAACTAAAGACAAAAGAAAAAAAATACAGAATCAAAATACAAAAACAGCCAACAAAATGAAAGATAAATAAAAAAGAAATTAAATAGGAAAAAAAAAAGGCAAATTCAAGGAACAAGTGAAGTAAAGTGGGAAAAACTGAATGCTAACAACAGAAACTCTTCTAAATTAGCATAACAAAACATTAATCACTACTAAATCTCCCACTTAACATTAATCTTGCACAAAAAAACATTATATAACACTTAATTTTAGCATTTACTCTCCCTTTCGAGTGTCAAGGACAAAGTATGCTGGGAAATCCCAGCCCAGTTTCAGTTTACTTAAGTTTGTCTAAATTGAAATAAATAAGTTAAAACAATTTAAGTTTAGTTTACTTAAAATTTATCAGTTCTGTGAACTTGAAAGAACGTTGACTGAACTAATTAGATTAATTTAAGTTTGCTCTACTCAAACCAATGAATTATTTTGAGCATTAGAGTTTACAGTGCATAAAAGAATAAAACACAATGCAGTTTAGATGATCTTTACAGTAACAGCTGCCCTCTGTGTGACCCTGCGCTCATGTTGACCTCTGACCCTCTCTGCAGAAAACTCAACTTCATTACTGCATGTGCAACTGACTTCCGTGACAAGCAAGTTCGAGACCCCGTGTTCAGCTGTCAGACCTCGAAGGACGCAGGTGTTTATGACGGATGTGTGCGTTACAGATGTAAAATGTGGCCTGGAGCTTCCAATAGTCACTGTTAATCCTGCGCTAAGACGGAAGGATAGTGTGTTTGTACAAGCTTTTGGCACTACATTCCCATTAATGTAATTAAAGTCTGGAAACGCAGATGTCTCCACTCGCACGCTTATCGATTAGAGAGCCGGTACAGAAACTCCACACAAACAAACCTGCGATATCTACTAACTAGAATAGTTGGCCTGGCAATGAGTAGGTTTATGTTGGTCTGATAACAGATGGCTAAACATTAAACTTTGCTTCGAAGAGCGGAAAATCTTGATTTGTGCCAAGTCATGCAGAAACTGATCTGACTACATGCAAAGGACTGGACGATGAACTTACTAGAGGGTGTGTAATGTTATAAATAACATGTAATGGTATTGATAACCTATTTTACTTCCTTAATGAGACATGTTTGGGATATTCAGCAAACAGGAGTTGATTTTCCAAATTAATAACAGATTGGATGGTGAAAAGTGGTTGTTTTGTACCAGGATGGGGTCGATATACTTCTCTCCTGAAGATATTCGGCTACTGGTTAACATTATCCAATAGTCTGTTCGGCCTAGATGTTGTCAGTCTAAATTAAAGTTGTTTTAGAAGTGAAGTAGTCATTACATTTGGGTGAAACATTTCTTTCTTTCTTTTTTTTTAAATAATGCATTGTTAACTAGGTCAGTTTTGATCTCATGTTGACTTAAATCTGATAAACAAGAGTTATTGTCATGTCAATGAATGTCTCTGTGATGCTTTCACAATACTGACCTGTTTTCTTGAGTCAACTAATAACTTAAACAATGGCGAGAATAATAGCTGTAAAGAAACAAATCCTTCCACAAACACCAAGAGCTAAATTTAGAAGGCTTTCTGCAGAAAAAGTATTGCGAGAACAAATTAAACACAAATAAACACTGGCATTGTGTTCATAAGGTGAGGAAACAAAAAAACGCACCTCAGGTAGTTGTCTGTCTGGTTTAGTTAAGCTTGGAAGTTGACATGAAGTTTCCATTTGGACACTGAATCAAGTGTAGATTTTACTGGGTCAAATTGACACTACATGACAAAATATCATCTCAAGAGTCACAATATGTGACTCAGCGTTTGTGAGCAACATGGAGACAGTGGAAACATTTAACATTAGGTCATGGAGCTTCAGGCTGATTTTGATGAAGTTCGGTTTGCAGAAACTCCATCTAAAATGGGTCCAAATAACCTGCAACAGCACAAAAGGACAAGTTCACCCATACTTTATAATTCTGTCATCATTTATTCACCCTCATGTCATTCCCTTTCCATATTAGCTTATTTTTCTTTCGTAAATAATGTCAGAGCTTCTGTTTTTCACATAACCAAAGTAGATGGAAAGATTTTTGTTTAAAGGATTAGTTCACTTCAGAATTAATTTTTTCCTGATAATTTACTCACCCCCATGCCATCCAAGATGTTCACGTCTGTCTTTCTTCAGTCGAAAAGAAATTAAGATTTTTGATGAAAACATTCCAGGATTTTTCTCCATATAGTGAACTTCACTGGGGTTCAACAGGTTGAAGGTCCAAATGTCAGTTTCAGTGCAGCTTCAAAGGGCTTTAAACGATACCAGACGAGTAATAAGAGTCATATCTATATATATATTTTTAAGCACAAATGCTCGTCTTACACTGCTCTTCGAGGCGCCACGCATTACGTAATCAAATTGGAAAGGTCACGAGTGACCTAGGTGGAAGTACTGATCCAGTGTCTACAAAGCAAACGTGCAAAGACTAAGTCAAATCGTCTTTACAAAAAAAGGTAAAACAACGATGTCGGATGATGAAGTTGGAGAAGAAATTGAGATGGCGTTTTTCTTCCCTCTACGTCACGCGTGACCTTTCCAACATGATTACGAAATGCGTGGCACATTGCAGAGCAGTGCAAGATGAGCATTTGTGGTTAAAAAGTACATAATTTTATTTTTTTTTAGAAAATGAGCGATGGTTTCTCTAGATCAGACCCTTATTACTCATCTGGGATCGCGTAGAGTCATTTGAAGCTGCATTTAAACTGCAATTTGGACCTTCAACCCGTTGAACCCCACTGAAGTCTACTATATGGAGAAAAATCCTGGAATGTTTTCCTCAAAAACCTTAATTTCTTTTCATCTGAAGAAAGACAGACATAAATATCTTAGATGACATGGCGGTGAGTAAATTATCAGGAAATTTTAATTCTGAAGTGAACTAATCCTTTAATGATGCATTAAAGTTGCAAAAAAAAATCATGCTTTGGTAAATCATAATAATGATACAAGTAGTTGAAACATGTTGAATTTAAGAGATAAAAAGTCGCAATTGACATTTTAGGTCAAATTTATGACGTGTCATCATAATTATGACTTTTCTTCATCTTTTAATAACTTCTAATGTACTAATTTTGACATATTATAGTTATGACACAGTTATAATGGTGTCATAATTATGACTTTATATCATAATATGATTTACCAAACTATTTTTTTTTCTTATGTGGAAGAAGTGGGCCATACATTTGTGTCTTGTTCACACAAAGTTATCATATGACTTTTGAAGACTTCGTATATGTACATTATGAAACATTTATGGTGTTTGGACATCTAAATATTCACTTTGATTAAAACAGTTCTGTCTAATGACACACTCTCCGTAAACTCACTTCTTCTGCCGTCGGCACACCAGCATTACTGGACGAGAAAGCTGACAGACACAGAATAGTGAGAAATACATTCATTTACATCCTAGAGTCTGACATAGAGGCCAAGCTGTTTGCAGATTTGCTCTAACACATATCTGCTGCTCCAGAGCGCCTCCTTGAGGGAGTCTGAGGACCTGCATCTTCACCCGTTTCCCTCTGACCCAAGAACATACACAAACACAAATTTATCCCAGTCACACCACCTGCGCCCAGTGCATAACAGCAGCAGAGAGAGCTAAAAACAGGTGTAAGTTAGTATTAGCTGATCCCAACCAAGCTAACCTGAGTCTCTTTCATAATGTAATCTCTTCACAGCCAGCTTGGACCTTCGACGGGCCCGAATTACACAGACTTACACACTCCAAACACAAAAGAGATTGTTGTTCTGCTTTGTGATTTCAAAATCAAAGGGATCACAACGCAACTGATATGCTGAAACTGAGCGATTGTCAGCGGTTATGATTGTTGAGCGTGTGTTGTTGTGGAGGAGGACGGCACGTACCTCTCGACCACCTTATACGAGAACGACGACTAAACATCACCATTTATTAGGATTTTCATGGGGAATTATCATCAATTAGCAGTTACTCAATAAATCATTGCCATGAAACGTTGATTTGTGGAAAACTTTCTTGACTATTCTATTCCTATAGATTTCTTGAGAAATCTATTCCTACCATTTATTGGAGTTATATGAATTTTTCAGTTTTGCAAACAGATATACGTAAACTAAGGGGTGGTTTACACGACACCCTTTTCAACTAAAAAACCTTATGCATTTTGGCCATTCATTTACATTACAATGGCGTTTAGGGGGCCTGAAAATGCAAACTTTTGAAAAAAGGTTACAAAGTGCAAAGGAAAAAAATCCACAGAAAGTGGTGAATTCACGCGGTCTGTGACTGACAGGATGTTAACAGCTGGTCTATGTAGTAATTACAGTACATATGGCTTACCATCTGAAACTTGTAAGTAGTAGCAACTTTACATGGCTGCTCACTTTAACGTTAACCTATAAAAATGTGGGCTATTGAAGTGTTTGTGCGGAGTGGGAAAGCTGAATAGTAGCGTGCTCACTGCATGACAGCTAACATGGAGGCGCCGGTGCGATCACTTGCACTTAAAATACTCCATTTTTGGTCATACAGATAAGAGTAATAAATCTTTTGAATCTGTGAAGAGTCTGCTTTTACTTGGGTGCACTCACAACAACAACAAAATAATAAAAAGCAAAAGCGATTTCTACCGTCTCTCTCTGTAAAGTTGAGCGTGCAAAACAAAACAAAAACTCTATGTAAACTTGCCTCATAGACATAAAAAATATCTATAGAAAGCGAAATGTCTACTTTAAATGAACCAATTCAAATGGAAAACAAATATTCTCAGGTTATGTAATCCATTATGAAATGTGCATATAGGCGTGTCCACTACTGAGGAGATGACAAGTCAGCATCGTCAACTTCGTCACTGCAGCCCAAAATACAGAAAATACTAGTTTATCAATTAATTATTAAAATGTTAATGATACCTCTTTGTTGTTTTCCCCGACACATTCATATTCATTACTTCTTTAGTAATTCACATTCATTACTGTGCGCTTGAACGCTGATTAAGCTATGTAGGCATTAAAGGCTCTTTATTATTATATTATAATAAATGTGACTACTAGTCAACCAGAAAAATCTTTAGTCGAGAGCAGCCCTAATTATCTGTTCAGTCTATAGGCACAGGGTTGCCATGTTCACAACAAAACCCTCCCAATTTCTACTCAGAATTAGCCCATAACTAGCCCAATCGCATTTCAGTGAGGGTCCCCTGGTAAAAATTGCATTCCGGGGGGTAAAATCTGCGTTTTTGGTGGGGTTCCCCTGGTAAAATTTGCATTCCAGGTGCTAAATGTAATGTTATTTGGGGCCGTTTCAACCCGTTTCTTTCCAAAGTGACGACGCCAACTACTGGCCAGGCATGAATAATACAGTTTTTTTAAATGTTTTTGTGGATCCGTGTGAATGGGGAACATTTTGACAATATTGTAAGTGAAAAACGCTAAGGAAAAACTTTCCTTTAATGTAGCGACCTAGAAAACCCAAATTTTCAAAGAAAACACATTTTCATGAAAGTGAAAACCTCATGTATCCTTGACAGATATAAATTTATTGACCTCAAATACTAAAAAAATACCCAACAACAACAACAAAACCATAGTATTACCATGGTACCATGCTCATAATGCCATGACCTCAAAAACTAAAAAAAAAACCAACAACAAAACCATAGTATTACCATGGTACCATGTTCATAATGCCTTAGTAACAGCATGATTCATTTTTGGAAGTAAAAAGGATCTGATATAGATTTGACAGATTTACTTCAACTAAATGTAAGTATAATACTGAAAATGGCTATCAATGGTATCGATACCATAGCACTTTTTTGAAAATGAAAAATTAACCTCAGCTACAGACATAGAGACTACCTAAATTTAGTGACCCAGTATACTGAAAATGTTCGGCTAAATTGCCAAGAAGCTTGTTAGCAAAACAACAGCGAGATAATCAGATTGTGGCTGATCCCTGGATGACCTCTGTGTCAGGGGTCAGAAACAGGGTTGTGGGCTAGCAGAGGATCTAGATTAGTCTCAGGATAAAATAGCTCTTAAAGCACTATGAGAGGATCTACAGGGGGTCTGTAACGAGATTATCGCTATCAGGAAAAGACTATATCCAGCTACAAAATGCAGATTGAAAAAGTAAAAAATCAAGTCAATTTCATTTTCACAATAGACAGTGTTTCAGAGCAGATTTACAGAAAATCATGATGTTAATATTTATGCTATCATAATATCTTAATGCCTTTTTATAGTAGCATTTAGCAGATTAGAGCTGTGCGATAAACAATCAAGCAGTTGAGATTAGCTAGTATGTATCACTTTACATGAGTATAATGTATGTATGCAGGTAAAGTTGGATATACAATTTTATATGTAAAACTGAGATAATATTTAGCTTCACATGAGTATACTGTATCCATGCAGGTAAAATTGGATGTACTATATATCCAACTTTATATACAGAGCTGTGCGATAATAGTTACGTTTACGAAAACGTACGTTTAGATTTGTTATATAGTATATATGTAAAGCTACATGATAGAATAAAAAGTTGGTTATAGTAGTTATAGGTTGCATAAACTAATATTCTCAGTATTTCAAATCAATAAAATGATTTTGAACCAATAATGAATCAAAATGTAAAGCATTTTATCTTTGCATTCCGTATTTTTCCGATTCAGATTTAATTCAGTGCACTTTTTTTGTACCCATTTTGCATTAATTCACCATTTTCCCAAATCTGAGCACATTTCAAGTCAAACATATTGCATTGTGGGATACATTATTCAATGTACTGTACTCAGTTTTATACTTGCTCATTTTGACAAATGTAGGTCTTCTATTCCACATATACTGGAAATCTGCATAAAGAAATCGTATGTTATTCCAAAACGACTTGAGATTAAGTACATTCACATTTGATGATTTTAATTCATGCTTAAAAGTTCCTCTTTTACAACTGCTGAGCAAACATTTCAATGCATAAAACTGTCTGATACCTGTTCAGATTTTCTTCAATAGAGACATCCAGTCACTTCATCAGAGTGGGTTTGTCATGAACTACCAGACGCAGTTCAGCTCAAGGTCTTGCTTTATTTAGAGGAGACACATTTGAAAAGGTGTGATGGAGACCGATGCTAGCGTCTGACACACACACACACACACACACACACACACACACACACACACACACTCAGGTTCTGCTTCTCTCGTTTCCTCATCAGCATCACTCAGCTCCCGGTCGCCATGGCAACACCTCCCACGTCTGTATGTCAGTGAGATGTGTTCATTAGAAGCTTAATTACCCACTGTCTCGCTTTCTATCCTATAGCATTACCTCTGATCTTCAGTCTACTGCTGCCTTTTCCTGTTGTCTGAGGCTGCCATAAAGAAGAGTATTTCATCCTTAACTGCATATAAAGCTCAAATTAAGTATATAGCTTAAGCTGTCTTTGTGTTCATACATACCCCATTCATTTGGCGCTCACTTTACTAATAGCGTCTAAAGGGGTTACATTCAAAATACGGTCGCATAAGCGACATTTCGCGGGCAAAAAAGGACCATTGTTAGAAAGCGATAAGGCACAGCTCACAAAGAACTCTCTTTCAAACCAAGCAGCGTCGGCCAAAGCGGCGAGTTCGAACGTGAAAACGAGCGAAATCTGCGTGTGGAACTTTTCAACCTCATGCTACACTCTAGAACGCGCAGAATCATATTGGAGTGGATTGGAGTGACTGGATTTTGCCCGCGAAATTTTGCCGCGCAAGGGTGTGTGACCGCACCTCAACTCTTAAAGGATTAGTTCACTTTCAAATAAAATTTGATAATTAACTCACCCCCATAGGGAAGGCGTGGACTAATCCTCAAAACACTTTCAAAACACTGCTTCGAATCTTTTGGTTTGAATCAGTGATTCGGAGCGCCAAAGTCACGTGATTTCAGCAGTTTGGCATTTTGACACTCGATCCGAACCACTGATTTAAATATGTCTTTAGTACCTTTCTGGGCATCTGAAAGTGTCAATTATCTTGCTGTCTATACCTCACTGAGCCATCGGATTTAATCAAAAATAACTTAATTTGTGTTCTGAAGATGAATGAAGGTCTTATGGGTCTGGATCGACATGAGGGTGAGTAATAAATGACAGAATTTTCATTTTTGCGTGAACTAACCCTTTAACAAGCCTATGTGAAAACATCACATTAAACATAAACCTGATCCACTACAGGAAAAAAACCAAAACAAAATCACACCATACTCTGAGGTTCAACACTACATCTATTGTTTTAGCATTTCAAATCACTTTTTTTTCTATATGCAATGGCCGTTAAAGCTGCAATATGTAATATTTTCTGTCCGCTAGAGGCCTATTCAAAACAAAGGCATAGCTTGATGACGCCAAGTTTGAGCGCAGAATCTTGGGACATGTGGTCTTCACATCACAGCCGGTGGAAATAATCGGGATAGGACTCAGGAAAAAAATCATGTTCATGGATGCGATAATTAAGTATGAAGCAGAGCAGGACCGAGTGTTGTGGGAGCTGAATGAGGAGTGGAGAGATTGTGCAACACGCCGCGCGCAGCTGAACTTTTATTATGACACAGTCGCCGGCACCGCTTCCGCTTTTCCGGTCATGAGTATGAGGTAACGCAGCTCTG
The DNA here is from genome assembly GCA_028476615.1 of Culter alburnus. Lineage (NCBI taxonomy): Eukaryota > Metazoa > Chordata > Actinopteri > Cypriniformes > Xenocyprididae > Culter > Culter alburnus. Next base: position 356,679 of record JAOTNS010000779.1, read on the forward strand.
TTTATCATATTAGATACATTTGAGAGTGTTGAAAATTATGTTATAACGTTACTCTGAGCGTTCGCTCGGCAGCTGCTCTGAGACACTTGTTGCACACTGCAGTAAGATCGATTTTAGAATATCATATTACATGCTGGATGTCTTGTGTTGATAAATGGCATGCAATTAATTTTAATACGTATTGTATGATGGAGAAAATTCTGTATTACTATTACTAAAAATAAAGCTGAATCTGATTATGCTATGTTAGCTACTTGACAAAATAGTGTTTTTCTCTGAGGCATGGTTCTCACCATTTACAAATAGTTGCAAACATTTGGGATATTGTAAGTACTCAAGTGAACGAAATATATAACACTGGCCTAATGGTTTTTGGATATTTTACTGCAAAATTCTTACATATTGCACCTTTAACACCAAATCTTAGGCTGAACAGACGAGAGGCGTGTTGATGCCATCTTCCATGTTTAAATTCAGCCTGTAAAGAGGTCAAAACTCAACAAGGAGAGGACGAGTCCCTCAGGAGGGGCGTACAGGCCAATCAAATCATCTTTAATAACAGTGCACTTAAGAGATCTGTATTCTCTCGAGATTCACCTTATGAAAAGAGGTTAAAAGTTAAACTATTTGCAGTGTGCATTAAAAAAAATCTAGACCAGATTAACAATACAGCAGGTGTTAAGATCATCTGTAGGACGACAGGACTTGAAATGCACCTTTTCATACATAATATCAGAAGCCATTTGAGAGTTCTGCCACATTACAGCCTAGGAACGCTTACACACCAGCGCCACACAGTGATCAGCTGAGGAACAGCCACATTTCTAGTACTCACTTATTTCAATGTCTTCAGCAATATGAAAATTGATTATTAATATCACATCTTATTAATGAGAAAAGGACCAATATTTTGGGACATTTAACTAAACTTACTTAATTTTGCAATTACTGTTATGCAACATTCACACAGGAAGTTTTCTTGCTTTTAAAAACCACAGATAGAAATAAATAGCAACAGAATGAACAAAATTCAATATTTAAACTAGTTGTTGAATTAGTGTTAGTGATCTTAATTAGCATTAAGTTCATTAATGTATAAATTAAGGTTTGATTAATTAGAGAATATTTAACAACATCATGTGGCGCCAATGGTGCGACAAGCCAGAAAAATCTTGGCTTAAAATGAATACAATAATGTTTCCACAAAAATATGAACCGTTTTCAACACAGATAATAATCAGAAATGTTTCCTGAGCATCAAATCATCATATAAGAATGATTTCTGAAGGATCATATGACTGAAGACTGGAGTAATGATGCTGAAAATTCAGCTTTTGATCACAGGAATTAATTACATTTTAAAAATATATTACAATTGAAAACAGTTACTTCAAATTGTAATATTTTAATATTAATATCTTGCTGTATATTTGATCAAATAAATGCAGGCTTGAGAGTATAAGAGACTTTGTTAAAAACATAAAAGCTTTGTATACACCTCTGCAGACAATATAAATCACCAATATTCTGGTAAATTTTCCCACATGAGAAATTGTATATGCACATGTATATAATTTAACAGAAGAAAAGACAAGAACATCATAAGTGTAAGGTTTTAAATTAATTTATAAAAAAAAAAAGCATTGACCCACTGAAGCAGAACAAACAATCATATTTTTTTTTTTGCTTTTGTTTGAAACATATATAATCAGTCAGACTCATGGGCCTGACAAGAATCAAATTAAGCAGACACAATCGGCCTACACCAATACAGCCTAAAAAGAAAAGGGAACAAAACAAAGAAAACGGGGAAAAAAGTAAACAAAACAAAAAAAGACTAATCAAGTGCAGATCTGGTCAGATTCAAAGCAGGTTCTTGTTTTTTTTTTCTTCTTTTTCTCCCAGATTATGTTTAAATCGACAGATCAGGTATGTTTGTCTAGTCCGTTACATGCAAGCTGGATGAAAACAGTTCAACTACACATGGAAATGACACGTCCACTCGAGCATCTGTGCAAGTATGAAAATATGTCGGTGTCACAAAGTCGGATTTAAAAATAAACAGAAAGGAAAAACATAGGAAGGAAATACTCCATTAATACATTTTCTCCATCTTAGAAAAGAATCTACACTTAGTTTCACAGAACAGAAAAGAGACACAGTCCAGACGTCCCACATCCTCTTCTGCTCGTATGCTGCTGCTTATATATCGTTATTGTTATTATTACTTTTTAAAACGTCTCTATAAATGAAAACACGCCCAGATCCTATGCTCCACATATGAACGACAAAATACTGCATATTATCCACTACGACGATTGCAGGGGATTGTAGGGGATGCTGTCAGGCTAGCTGCCGAAAGTTTAGGAATATCTGATGTGTTTTGGAATATTTTGATCCCTTTGGCTGAAGACAGTCTCCACATACAGCCCTAGTATGCACTATAAAAAAGAAAAAGAAAAAAAAACAACAACAACCTATTTGTGGTTCATGGTGTGTAATTCCATTCCAGGACATCCTCTTGGCTTTTCACCCTCCGCAATCTGAATGCCAAACTTGGAATGTTGGATCGAAGCCCATGTTCCGCTGTCAGAGATCCAGATTCCACAAGCGGGAGTTCTGGAATTCTCAGTCTACTGTGAACAACACAAGGGTTCCGGAGGTTCTAGAATCTTTCGGGTTCCGACGGTCCAGATAGGATCAACATCTGCGCATCCGGAGGGCATCGCACGTCGCAAAACATCCGGGACAGACTGCATTTTTTTGCTTCCAATTTTGGCCGCGAGTTGCTAAATATCAGAATCCAAGCCAATCAAACGCCTCCAATCGGGCAACATCTGCAGGGTCTGTGAAAGTCTGTAATAAAATGCCCAGTTATGGACCAGATGGCAGTTGCTCTTGTGTTTCGAGGTGCGAGTTCTTGTTCAATCGGGCTCGAGTCATAAAATGGAAAAACAGGCAGCTGGTTGCTGCGGAAAAACATACTACAACAGTAACGGACGGTATTTTATGCGTTTGGTTTTCTTTTTTGACATTGGAATTAATTTTTGCTTCACTTGAAAGGGTTAACAGCGGTTGTCCAGCCTGAAAGCCTTCAGTTTTGGCACCGTCAGCTGGATGGAAGAGAAACCGTGATGAGAGAACGAAGAAAAAGGAAAAAAAAGAGAAAAACAGAAGGAGGGAAAGTGGTGGTGGTGGTGTTTAATGGGTAACTAGTTGTGGTTGCCGTGTTGGTTGTTGGAGTCTGTGTCCGCAGTGGTTCCGTTCGGGTTGGAGGTGATTTTCTGTTCTTCATCCTCAGTTTTCAATCGTTTGCTCTCCAGCGACTCGCTCGCTTTTTCACCATTCTGCCGCTTCGTGGGGAGAGAGGCGGACACCGAGGCGTGAGCGGCCAACATGTGTAATGGACTCGACACTGAAGACAAACATAAAGAGACATTAAAAATAAGATTCCCTCCCAAGTCTTAAAGGCATAGTTCACCCAAAAATGAAAATTATCCCATGATTTACTCACCCTCAAGCCATTCTAGGTGTATCTTCTTTCAGACACACAGATTACTTTTATGATGGATGGATGCATTTTTTTGGGGCTTCAAAATCTTGACCCCCCTTCACTACCATTATAAAGCTTGGAAGAGCCAGGATATTTTTAATATAACTGATTGCGTTTGGCGGAAATAAGATAGGATGGCTTGAGGGTGAGTAAATCATGGGATCATTTTCATTTTTGGGTGAAAATGCCATTAAATGTTTTCCTTCACCCAGTCAAAAAGTACTTTGATGCAAATTCATCTGTCACTTGGTAGAAATTTGTCAAATTATCACCTTTATTTTACTTTAATGTGTGTATTTCTTTTGTTGTTGTTCACTTTCTCACACACACACACACACACACACACACACACACACACACACACACACACACACACACATATATAGTCAAACCAAAATTTATTCAGACACCTTGAACATTTTCATTATTACAGTTTATTCACTATAGTTTAAAAAAAGGTAATAAAATATGACAAGATCTCAGAGTTAAACTCTCAGAAATTAAAAATTAATCTTAATTATGTCAGATAACAGTTAAAGGATTAGTTCATTATCAAATAAAATTTCCTGATAATTTACTCGCCCCCATGTCATCCAAGATGTTCATGTCTTTCTTTCTTCAGTCGAAAAGAAATTAAGGTTTTTGATGAAAACATTCCAGGATTTTTCTCCTTATAGTGGGCTTCAATGGACACCAGACGGTTGAAGGTCAAAATTACAGTTTCAGTGCAGCTTCAAAACGTTCTACACAATCCCAGACGAGAAATAAGGGTCTTATCTAGAGAAACAATCGCTCATTTTCTTAAAAAAAAATAAATAAAAATTTTATACATTTTAACCATAAATGCTCATCTTGAACTAGCTCTCTTCTTCTTCTCTATTTGAATTCCAGCAGTGTACATGCTGTTAAGCGTATTACTGCCCCTCCACAGGTCAAAGTTTGAACTAAATTCTCATATTGTATATGAGAATTTAGTTCAAACTTTGACCTGTGGAGGGCAGTAATACACTTAGCAGTGTCTACACTGCTGGAATTCTAATAGAGAAGAAGAAGAAGAAGAAGAAGAAGAAGAGGTAGTCCAACATGAGCATTTATGGTTAAAACGTATATAATTTTAAAAAATTTTTTTAGAAAATGAGCGATGGTTTCTCTAGATAAGACCCTTATTCCTCGTCTGGTATCGTTTAAAGCCCTTTGAAGCTGCAATGAAACTGTAATTTTGACCTTCAACCTTTTGGAGGACATTGAAGTCCACTATAAGGAGAATAATCCTGGAATGTTTTCATCAAAAACCTTAATTTCTCTTTGACTGAAGAAAGAAAGACATGAACATCTTGGATGACATTGGGGTAGGTAAATTATCAGGAAATTTTAATTTGAAAGTGAACCAATCCTTTAAGCAAAACATGGTCAGGTCAAAGTGTCTAAATTTTTGGTTCCAAATTTTTATCAATATTATAATTCCTCTGATTACATCAATAATAATAAAATACCTGAGTTAGCCTGGCTCTGTATCGCCGTGGCAATGGGCATTACATGAGTGCCATTTTGGGTGATGGTTTTGATTGGCAGTTGGTGCTGGCCCAATGGGGCTTGTTGCACAATGGTAACCGTTTGAAGGGGCGTGGCTGCGGTGCTGCTCTGAATGACCCTATTGGCTGAGCCTATAGAGCCGTGAGCGATGCCAGGAACTGACTCTACCTTCACTAAAGAGAGACAGAACACATGTTCGTTACAATCATTATCTGAATAAATTCCAATCAGTTTCAAGTTCCTTGACCCAACTCCTCACCTTTGACCTCCTCGTACTCTCCGTTCTCCAGCGGTTCTGCTTTGATGGCGGGCTGCAGGTTGGTACTGACGGCCACCGCAGGGATCTGATGCACCACGTGCACCGTCTGCATCAGCGGCTGCGCAGAGGTGGAGGACGTGACGGGGGTGGCCACAGCGTATGTGACGGGTTTGATCGTCTGCGTTAACGGACGCTGGACTGCAATCAGAACCGGCTGGGTGGTGATGGGAGACACTGAGAGAGAAAACATGCACTACTTAGTGATCTTATGTAAACTAATATTAGAGCTGCATGATTTATCGTTAAAAGACCACGATCTTGATTCAAACTCCCATGCGATCTTATTCCTTAATGACAAGGATTCGCCTGTGTCTGTTAAACCTTTGATAAAAATCACACTGAGAGCCGTTGAAACAGCTTCACAAACAGTCTTTTCAACCACACAGTATCATTATTTTCTTACAAATATTCATATTTTAACAGAAGTAATGGGATAAAAAGTTTAAAGTTTGGATATAAACTCTAGCCGGGTTTACATTACAGATTTCTGCAAAACTTTTGCAATATTTTCTAAATGTCAATAAAAAACTCTTGAGAAATGACGGATAATGTTTCAAGTAACTGATGTTATTATTTTTTTCCTCTCATGATAAGTCATTCCAAAAATCATGGCAACCCATGTTAGTAGGTTTAAGTATATCGCAGCCACTGCACTAGCCATTCATTTTGATAGGAGGAGACGTAGGTGTATTGTCCAAGCATTAAAGGAACTATCCATGTTTTTTTGAAAATAGGCTAATTTTCCAACTCCCCAAGAGTTAAACAGTTGAGTTTTACCGTTTTTGAATCCATTCAGCCGATCTCCGGGTCTGGCGTTACCACTTTTAGCATAGCTTAGCATAGTTCATTGAATCTGATTAGACCGTTAGCATCTTGCTCAAAAATGACCAAAGAGTTTCAATATTTTTCCTATTTAAAACTTGACTCTTTTGTAGTTACAACGTGTACTAAGACCGACGGAAAATGAAAAGTTGTGATTTTCTAGGCCGATATGGCTAGGAACTATACTCTCATTCTGGCGTAATAATCAATGAACTTTGCTGCCGTACCATGGGTGCAGCAGGCACAATGATATTCACTCACGATCCGCGACAACTGTTCAAGATGAAAACTGAAAAGTGACGCACAGTCTTTGTTCAACTTTTTCATAATATAAATAAATGCATAGCCTAGGCCCATTTGCTTATCCTGTAAGATCGTGAATAAAAATGAAAATATGGATGAAAAAAAGAAACTACTAAACATCTTGTAGATTGTACATCAGGTGACCTGTAACCCATTTCCATTGCAGTTGTGTGGATTTCACATGTTTCCACTGGGTGTATTTTTAATTCGCAATTTCCATTTGCGCAATTTGAAGGATAATGGAAACACAGCTACTGATGTCTACAGTAGCGATCAAAATAGAGCAAATTACCTATTGAAAGTAACTTGAAGCTTCAAATAATGATTATATTGATTACACCGATTACATTGATTGCACAGATCTGTTCACGCTTTGCAGCCAAGCAAAAATCATAATGTCAGAAAATAATAATAATAAAAAAAATAAAGATTATGAATTTCTAAGCATAAAAGATCAACATAAGCGAATGTTTGTTAATCGGTGCTTGAATACCTGAGGTGTTCTGGGTAAAACGGGCCTCTTGAATCACAGCTAGTTTGGGTTGGACGGCAGCAGCAGCAGGGGGCGGAGCAGAGACGGTCTCTGACTCCATGGGAACAGGTGAGCCTTCGCGTGATAGGCTGTCGGGAGTCTGGACGCCGCTGGAGTGGGCGGAGAGTACGCCCGAGTGATTGGGCGATGCTGGGGCGCTCCTGCCATCAAAGACCAACACATCAGGACGCATTTCACATACACTAACCATCAAAAGTTTGGGGTCAGTAAGATTTTTTTATTCAAAAGTAACCAATACTTGTATTCAGCAAGGACACATTTAATTGATCGAAAGTGACAGAAACGGCATTTGTAATGTTACAAAAGATTTCTATTTCAGATAAATGCAGTTCTTTTGAACTTTGTTTATCAAAGAATGATGAATAATGGATTCTACAAGAATATATGAAGCAGCACAACCGTTTGAACATTGATAATAATCAGAAATGTTTCTTGAGCATCAAATCATCGTATTAGAATAATTTCTGAAGGATCATGTGACACTAAAGACTGGAGAAATGATGCTGAAAATCCAGCTTTGATCACAGGAATAACTACTTGGTGAACATAAAACAAAAAAAAAAAACAACTCACTGCCCCCAAACTTTTAAACAGTATTGTGTAATGCAAAATTATAAGATCATCATAACTCATGTTTTAAGACAAAAATAAAGATTTGTGATATTTTTCAGGCAAAAATACATGCCATTCAAACTATTCCGCTAATATTTTCGAGTTCTGTGAAATCGTACATCATAAAGGTTCATGTTCGGACCCTGACCTGGATGAGAGGGGTCCTAGTGGGGTCCTGAAGCAGGGGACGCCCCGCGGCCTGCGTTTCCTGAAGGCCTGCTCCACGAGTTTGCTCTCGGATGATGGGTCTATCCTCCAGAACGAACCCTTGCCCGGCTCTTCCTGTGAGCGTGGGACTTTGATGAAGTACCGATTCAGGGACAGGTTGTGACGAATCGAGTTCTGAAATAGAGAAATGTATTCAAACTGTCAACTGAAATCTTCATCCAACATGACTGTAAAAATCATATACTACACACAAAGAAAGCTGGACGGAGAGTAACTTTTTTCTACTTAAAACGGGATCATGTCAACAGATGAGGTAATTAAAATTACACTTATGATAGTTTGATAGCAACAATGAGAAGCACAAATCATCCACCAAATCCATCAGTTCTGGTGTACCTCTCAAGGTTCAGTCTTGGGCCCTCTTCTTTTCACTATTTATAGGTTACCAATTGGACAAATAATCAAATGCTATGGGTTTAACTTCCACTGTTATGCTGATGACATTCAGATTTATTTTAGTACATCTCCCACCTCAGTTTTTCCTGACAATTTGCATCAAGGAACTCAAGCTTTGGTTGGAGGCAAATTACCTAAAATCATATACTAAACACAAAAAAAAAAAACTGGACGGAGCGTTTTTCTACTTTTTTAGGCACTCCATGATTGTTGAGTTTATTGGATTTTAAGTTTTCCAGATATTGTTCATGATTCACTGTAACTCTCTGTGAGGGTGTCTTTGGTTGATCTGAGGGTGTGGAACTGACCTGCCAGCCCTTGTCTGCCGTCCTGTAGTACGGGTAGTTCTTGGTGATGTGTGTGTAGATGCCGTTTAGTGTTAACTGCTTGTCCTGCGCCATCGTGATCGCCTGGACGATCAACTGAGCGTACGAGTACGGAGGCTTGGAGTCGTCCTAGAGAGAAAGAGATTTGACATTTAAGATGAACTAAAGATCATTCAGATTCGTTCAGAATAGATGGACAGTTTTCTCCAGGTATTATACACTATCGGTACCAAAAGTTTGGAATAAATTTGAGTCTTTTCTGCTCACCGAGGCTGCATTTAAATATGAAGCAGCACAACTGTTTCCAACATTGATAATAACCAGAAAAAGTTAATTTGAATAATAATATTTCCACAATATTACTCTTTATATGATAATAAATACTGTTTATATAATAATTTTATATACATATAAACGCAGCATTCACAATTTGTCCAAACTTTTGACCGGTAGTGTAGATCTCTCTAGAAGCATGATGTAGATCATGAGATCAGCACAAAAAGTGTTTGGCACCTTTGGACTGTCGCCTTCTGACGCTTCTTTGTCGTTCTCGGACTGAGAGTTATCATTCATGAGCTGCAGGTCAGGCACGATTCGGCCCAGCCTGTAGCCGGACGATCCCGCACCACGTGGACTGGACGGGCAAGAGTTAGCAGCGCTGATGGAGAAACGACAGGGAAAATGCATTACCACACACTCCAAAACCATTTTGTGAAGCGGATAGAACGCAGGGAAGGAGGAAGTTTAATTTTCTCCGCAGAACAGGAAACTGCCTCATTTATGTGGGAGCCAAACTCAATTAAATCAATTAAATCAGAAGTGGCCCATAAAGGACGCAGCTGCAGCCACAATTCAAAATACAGACACTCAAAAAACACCAACCCTAATGAAGCACGTCAGCATTGGTTTCGCTTTAAATCTTCAAAGATCAGAAAAACTTCCATATGATTCTGCTATATCAATTACATCTCATCTGTCAGAAAGTTTTGTTTTCATTAATATTTTTTAAAATAATTTTAAAAGTTTTAGGTAATTGAAAAATGCTGAAGTACTAAATTCACTAAAACTGAAATAATAAGAACTAAATAGACAAACAAAAACTAATAATAAAAAAAATTAAGTAAAAATTCAACCAAAATTGTAAATATAAAAATAAAATTATTAAAAATTCAAAACATTACTAAATGCTATAATACTATATTAATGGTCCTAAAAATAACACTGCTTTCAGCTTTTTGATACTCATTCAATAATCACTATACATCTCAAAATTATATTAATATGCAAAATTATATTTATACATTTAAAATATTTAATTTGCAACAATATAGCAATACAAATTAATAATTACCTATATAATAATAAATAAGCTTATTAAGAAATATAAATAAATAAAATAAAGAAATATTGTGACAATATTTGGTGATGTAAATTAAATTTTGAATCAATTATTTTGAATCAGTTCACTGAATATGACATTAAATCAAGCTATGAAAACATTTCTTATAGTCTTAGAAGTCTGAACTTACATTTTTCAGTTTAGTTTTAATTTTAATAGTTTCATTTTTATGTATTAATTTTAGTTTTCTTTCTTACAACAATAGTTCCATTCTGCCAAAGATCGGAAAAAGCAAGAAAACTGCCGACCAGCATTTTGCATGTCAACCTTGCTCAATTGTTTATTTATTTAGATATCATTCCAATGCAAACTCCTGTTAACTGCAGCCAGTAACTACGCTGATGACATTCAGATTTATTTCAGCACATCTCAGTGTTTCCTCCTCCTACATTAAAGGGTTAGTTCACCCAAAAATGAAAATTCTGTCATTTATTACTCACCCTCATGTCATTCTACACCCGTAAGACCTTCATTCATCTTCAGAACACAAATCAAGATATTTTTGATAAAATCCGATGGCAATGGCATTTCCTCTATCAAGATCCATTAATGTACTAAAAACATATTTAAAACAGTTCATGTGAGTTCAGTGGTTCAATCTAATATTATAAAACGATGAGAATACTTTTTGTGCGCCAAAAAAACTAAATAATGACTTTTCAAAGATATCTAGTGATGGCCGTTTTCAAAACACTGCTTTGAATCTTTTGTTTCGAATCAGCGATTCGGATCACGTGTCAAAATGCTAAACTGCTGAAATCATGTGACTTTGGCACTCCGAATCACTGATTCGAACCACTGTACTCACATGAACTGTTTTAAATGTGTTTTGAGTACTTTTCTGGATCTTGAGAAGTTCAATGACAGAAGTTCTATAAAGTATATACATTTTCATTGTATTTTTGAAAATGAGCGATCGTTTCTCTAGATAAGACTCTTATTCCTCGTCTGGTATCGTTTAAAGCCCTTTGAAGCTGCACTGAAACTGTAATTTTGACCTTCAACAGTTTGGTGCCCATTGAAGTCCACTATAAGGAGAATAATCCTGGAATGTTTTCATCAAAAACCTTAATTTCTTTTCAACTGAAGAAAGACAGACATGGACATCTTGATGACATGGGGGTGAGTAAATTATCAGGAAATTTTAATTTGAAAGTGAACTAATCCTTTAAATTTAACTCTGCTAAAATGGAGGCAATACTGATCGGCTCTAAATCTGTTGCATCTAAACTATCCAGTCAACTGATAGATTTAGATGGTGACTTGATAATGTCCTCTACAACAGTTCAAAATCTTGGTGTTCTCATTGATTCCACTCTTTCATTTAATGATCACATTGGTAAAGTGGTAAAGACAGCTTTTTTCCCACCTTAGTCTGTAAATTTTACCCTGTTAGGGATGTATCTCTAACCTAACTTGTAAGCGATCTCTGTATAATACTTTCAGCCCTTGCTATGTGTATTATGCTTTGATGTTGATATTCATTTGGTTCTGCTCCTTAAACCGGTCTTTGTAAAGTGACCTTAGGTGTTGGAAAGGCGCTAAATAAAAAAAAAGTATTATTATTATAGTTTGATTATAAAGTATATTTGAGACTATAGACTATACAGATCTAGCTATCTAGTTATTGTGAATATTTTACAAAATCGCTCAGCCTTTCGACCTGTGTGCGTTTGTACCTGATGGTGCCGGTGGGCGAGGGCAAGGGGCTCATGAGGTGAGCGATGTTATCGGGAATGTTGATGGTTAAAGGGGAGATCTGTGGCTGAACAGCTTTCACCGGAGACTCCGGTTCCCTCTTCTCACGCTTGACGCTCGCCAGTGCCGTGAACGTGATTTTGATGTTCGTACTGGGGAACCGAAATGTGCACCTGAGAAAGAGAGACAAAGACAATTTGCAACTAAAGAGATGTAATAGCTATGGATCGAACAAGCATCAACATGAAACCAGGAACGTGATCTGCAGCCAAAAACAAAGATTCACGCTTCCAAAACACAAGGGTGGAGTGTGTATGGTGGAAAAGATGGTGTTTAACATTTGAAGACGGTCTGGTGTGACAATATTAATTCACATGAGAAACCTTTAAACAATTAATGCAGAAAAACTGCTCATGTTTTATAAATGAGGTCCAAAGGATAAACTGCTGTATAGATGTTAAAGTTGTTTACATGCAAAACGAAACCACAGAAACAAGCAAAACTGTAGGCGTGTCCATCCTGGCTTGATAAAAGAGCACAGTTCAAGGTGTTTGTTTATTGCACAGTCAGTTTAATAGGTGTAACCAGTGTAAGATTATTAACTCATGTAAACACCCTCCTCAATGTGCTTCAAATACAAGTTTTCTTATGACCAAGATGACTGTGGTAATAAAGCTCAGGAGTATAAGTAGACCTCCAGGCGGTGCTAAAATTAACTGTCCCTTGATGAACTAATATTCAGTCTTAACACTAACAGCCCCAGGAGTAAACAAGTCACCTCATCCACGAAAACATGACAGCACACACGGCTCACACAGAAACCAGTTATTTTAGCTTTGCTAATCACGATGCATGTTTTTTTTTTTAGCAAAAAGTGCAGCATTACAATAAAAACAACACCATGTTCAATAAATAATAACATTAATAGAATCAATTCTCCAAAATGAATGCTGCTGAAAAAGGCCTTTATTTAAAAAAAAAAAAAAAAAATGCACCATATATTCACTTATATGCTCCAATAAACAGCAATATTAAACAGCAATATTTGCATACATTTAAGAAATATGGATGCAATTAATTGTTAAATCAAATGCTATGAATCAGTTCACGTGCAGCAGACACGAGCATTGTAGTTATGTACACTAAATGTATTAATGTCTTCAAGCCATGCAATGGATTAGGTAGGTTAGCCGTTTATTTCGAAACATAATTAACCAAGGGTCCAAGGGTGATTTTAATGAACATAAGAACTACTTACTTGTGTAAATGCTACAATAAAAGTATAAACTATATAAGTAATGATATGATGGTTGATGACTGATGATCTTCCAGCGCTGTGTCAGCTGTGGCTCTTATTCTATGGTGCACAGTAAATCAAGACCTGTCAATCTGAGCGATCGATCCAACCCAAACACACTCCAGCTGTAAATCGGTGTCTGATTAGTCTCGACACATCGTCCCTATGCACTATACCCTAGATTCCATTTGTTAAACTTTCAAATGATGTTGAAAAACACTGTGTCATGATCACAATGTCGCAATTGGATCCCGGAGGTCCTATAGCTTTAGCCAAGCAGCATGTCAATGTCACTCCGCGATCTACGCATTGTCTTATGTTGCGTTTGTTTGAGCTTGTTCGAGACCACCTGCTCTAAATAAAGATGTGTGTTTGGTCTCTAACTGAAACAGTTATGCTTGCTGTATTCTACTAGTTGAGACCTTTTCAATGATATATATGAGATTTGTTATGTACGAGGATTTTACAGATCATTTTCATATAAAGCAGTTATACTTTCACACTATGAAAATAGAGCACTTCTAATATGTCAGCAAATTTAAAAACACATGTTAAGTGATGGTCATATTCCCCATATTCACTGTAAAGCCAAGCTTCTAAGCTTTAAAACAAAACATTTTGTGATATTTTAGCAAGGTGGTTTATAAGTAACTTGGCAACCCCCCTTCAGATTTAAGTGGTTAACGACTAATTGATTAATTGATCGTTAATTGAAACAACAATCAATTGTGGGAATTTATCCTTAGTTGAACCAATTCACTTAAAGGGTTACTTCAGGATTTAGCATTAAGCTTTGTATTAGTAGAATACCACTAGTATTTTCGAATTAGCGTGCTTTCCCCCTTCATATCAGCCCGAGATGAGAGATTTATGCGTCATCGGAGGCTTTTTTGGCCAGAGGCCTAAAACTACAGCTAGTAATAGCAGGTAGTTCCGCATTTTTTCACCACGCCCATACATATGCGCTTTTGAGGTTACTCACGGACATAGATCAAAGATTTTATCAAAAGTGGGTGTCAATTATATTTTTAAGCTTACAGTAATTAACTTTATTTTGTCTGCACTACATCAGTGGTTCATCTCGCAAATTTATCGGTCTCTGCAGTCATCTCAACCAATACAGCAACAGGCTTTTGTGGTAACGTTAGCATAAATAGATAAATAAACTCAGTTTTACAGAACAGAGGCTTTACTTTGATAACAGTCAACTTATATGCAACTTATATGTAATTGTCTATCTAACGTTACTTTGCTAAGTTTGCAGTTTTACTGCTACCTACAACACTACATATAGGCTACTGTGTTATCAGTCTAGTATCAGCGAGTTACCTCTGGGCGAATACGCTTAGTACCAGATGCCCAGGCTGTTCGTCTCTGGGAAAGTGAATATAGATGGTATCGCGGTGTCCTTCAGAATAGTTCTCTTCATTGCAAAGATATTTGGTTCGTAGTCCTCGTGCTTGAAATGGAGACTACATGTTCTGCGTTTTTTTAGGTTTTCTATAACGGTGTCATCTCCAAACTTCGGGTGTTTGATGGCCTGCAGCCACTGTTTACATCGCTCCAAATCTTTAACTTAATCGGAAAATGATGGAAACTTACTTGTCCTTTCCTGGTTTTGGGTGTACATCCAGGTACAAAGCAATTTAGCACCATTTCGCTGTAAATGTATGAACTAACTCACGATTTATTTGTTTGAATTTTCCTGAATGCCGCCTGTAACCGATAGGCGTGGTTTGGGCGTGGCCTCGCAAGGGCAGCAAAACAAGTGCATTCTGGGAGTTGTTGTCTTTCATCCACATTAGTCAAAAATACATTTTTCTGCTTTTCTCAGTCTAGAAAGCTCCAAATTCAAAAATAATTTCACATTTCTACTACATAAATGACCAATTTTAAATACACATCCATCTTTCCAGGGGTGAAGTACCCCTTTAAGTCATCATCAAGCTATTCTTATACATTTTAATACATTCATTTTAATTTCCAGTTTCAGCTTTAATTGTAATCGTTCATAATGTTATGTTTATATGTTTGGACTGGCTATTTTAGTTTAGTTTTTATGTATGCATTTTAGTTTTATTTTCTTATAACACAGCACCAACAATAGTCCCATTCTGCCAACAACGAAGAAAAAACAACATTTTATCAGAAAAAGCAACAAAACAACCGTTTGCATGCCAATTAAACAGATGCTTCTTGTCTAATCGGGTGCTTTTATTTACTTAGTTTTCATTCAATCACAAACTCACGTTCTTACCATGTTAAATGAATAATAAATAAAATGTATTAAAATCACAAAAATTCTTCCAAAATGATTAAACAAAAGTGCCCCCTTGGAAGAGTTCAGAAACGGTGCACTACGTCTGATGGAGAGATTTTCCTCTGTGGTGGACAAGGGCCAGTCTCTCCATTTCGGCGTCATGGTCCATATGGTTGGCACTGGGCGATGAGATTTTGTGCCAAGCCTTGTACTGAACTTTGCGCCAGGCCCCTGCAGACCTGGCACACACGCACACCAATCACACCCAGCATCTTCAATTATCCCAGAATGCAGCGGAAGACTACCGTGCTTATTCACTAACAAATAAAAGGAGGATTCAATACTACTTTCATTCAGAAACAGAGAGGGCATTCGTACGTGTCTGGAATAAACATGGTCCTAAGTTAATTTACCACCAACATTAGGACTCTAACTAATAAACTCTTGGGCCAGTTGTCCAAAAAGTTAAATCTGGATCAGAATGATCTGGATTTGGAAATCCCATGTTTTGCTATCCAGGATACGGTAAGCCGTCCTACTTTTGGTGTCAGTTTTTCAAAGCTAGATTGGATCACCCTGATCCAGATACACATTCTCTCAGATTACCAAATCTGGATTACTATTGCTCTTACGGAGTCCCTAAAGAGACATGGTGATGGAAAGAATAAGAGATGGGGAAAAAAAAAAAAAAAAAATGATTTCAATCCTTTTGTGTTCTTTCAGAAAGGTTTCGAATAGCATTCACCCGAGAAACTTTGCGTTCGCTCGCAAAGAGCTTTTGACTGGTTCATCTCTTATTACTGTTCCAATGTAGTTTACAAACTGTGATAGAAAAAACATGTTAAATTAAATATATATATTTTTTATATTTACAGCTGTTTGAGGATTATTTTATTTTGCTAAATCTCTTTTTTACTTTACTGTATGTTACCAAAAGGCTTAATACGTAGTCTAATGGTTTACTTCTAATTTATTACTTTAACAGGTAAACTAATCAAGGGCAAAATAATAATAATAATAATAATAATAATAATAAAAAGTATATGTATATTACATGATAAAAATGTTGTATTTTTGGACTAGTTTTAAAGTTCTATTATGAATCCATGAATCCACCCTTCTTCTAGGATCAGTATGATCCTGATTTTTTGGATCCCAATCTTACAAAAAAGCTTTGAACATCATAAAGTGGTAATTTGATCCAGATCAAAACCAAGATTGGATTTTGTGATCTAATCTGATTTCAGAATTTTTTTTTTTTCCCCTCAGTTGAACACACAATTTTCAAAATTTAATCCAATCCGATATCCAAATTCCGATCCATACTTTTGAACAACTGGGCCCTGATGCTTGTGCCATCTGATATTTTATTCGAATTTCATGCATTTTGATCTTCCATTTCAGTGAAATTTTAAACGTTAATTATTTATAGAAGTTTTTATTCTGTTTGTATTTTTGTTGACTAATTTTTTTCCGTTTTTATGCATTATTTTTTAGCTTTCATTCGTTAAAACACAGCACCAACAATACTTCCATTCTGCCATTGACGATTTAATTTGAAAAAAAAAGAAAGCAACAAAACTACAAACTAACATTTTGCTTGTCAAATTAAACAAATCCTGATCTAATTGGGCATATTTTCTCTTTTTCTTTTTTCTTCCTGAGTCTCTCCATCAGTGTCGACTCCGGTTTAAACAATGTAAGGCTGAACACCGTTACTGACAATCCTCATTTTGGCTGCATGAGATTCTCCAGTTTTGTTGTTGTTGAGCAACTGAAGTGTGAGCTGTTAAAGCTCCGCCCTCTTCTGGAAAGGGGGCCGGGAGCAGCAGCTCATTTGCATTTAAAGGGACACACACAAAAACAGTGTTTTTGCTCACATCCAAATAGGGGCAAATTTGACAAGCTATAATAAATGATCTGTGGGGTATTTTGAGCTGGAACTTCACAGACACCAGAGACTTCTATTACATCTTGTGAAAAGGGCAATAATAGGTCCTCTTTAACATTAGTAAATTCTGTAGAAGTATTGTTCATTGTTCGTGTAGACTAATGAAACATTATTGTAAAGTTACCAAACCTGCAATCTCTGTAGGGGGCAAATCTGCTCTTCATTAGAGTCTGAAGTAAAATGTGGCACAAACTACAATAAATAACTTAACAAAAAAAAACAACATTTTCCAATTCCAACAGGACAAACAATAAGAACACCACATGATCTGACAGATAAACTGTGGTCCTTATGGTTTCTGCTACAGTAAAAGACATCAGCGGTGTGACGACAGAAATGACGGTCCATTCAGATCCGCACCGGTCATGAATGGGCAGCGTGTGCCTGTGACGCTTTATCAACAACATCTGCTGGACATTTCTGCAGTAATGAGTCCAATTCCTTGAGCTCATGTTGTTGAAAACAGAATTCTTTCTCTTCGAACAAGAGTTTGATGTTCTACATGACAGAAATTTACAGTCCAACCACAAAATTTACTGAAACTAAAAACACAAAAAGAACTAATGTAGAAATATTCATGATTAAGACATCACAAACATGTTAATTAGCTTAAATGACCAACAACATGTGCATAAACACCCAGCAGTCACAAATGGCAGTAAAACTAAAACCATTAAAAACATTTTTGTTAACAGAAACAAGGTAAAATAAAGATATATACATATTAGATTTATTTTAGAATTAAAGCACTAATATTAAAAATAAATAAAGACGGAACTACAAAAATAAAATAAATTAAACCTAAATGGCAATATTTAAAAAGAACAAACAAATAAAAATGACTAAAACTACTAAAAATGAAAACTTAGGCCTACACTATTACAAAAGCTGGTTTAAAATATGAACTATATTACAAACAAGACTTAGAGGTACAATAGTAAAAAAAAAAAACATGGAAAATGTTCATGAAAAACTAAAGTATACTTCAGAGAAGAAAATAACCACTCTCATGTAGAATCTTGACTCTTTCAATAAACCTTCATTAATCTTTGCCAGTTTCTTTTGTGGGCTCTCTAACAATCGTTTTGCAATGCAAATTTTAATTAGAGTATTCAGGGTGAATTCTTAACTTTGTTTCTGCTCCAAGCAGCCATTTTAAGCACAATTACATGGCAACAACGAGGGGCTCTTTAAAACAGGAATGTTGGGATCTCAACCCCTCACATTCCTCCCTGTGGGTGGTGTGTGTGGTGTGGTTCCGAACAGACTTGTTCCTGCATATCTCCTTGCATCTCTGCCACAAAACGTCACAACACACAAAGATTCTACACAAATACACTACAGATCTCACACAGGAAGCATAGTTTGCTAAAATGCCCCAAACATTGCCTTGTTTTTCTTGTTAAAAAAAAAAAAAAAACGTCTGAAAAGCAAAAGTGTGGTTTAAGCACTTAAGTTGAGACAAAGTTTTTCCCTCATTAGATTTTAGCACCAAAATGGTACAGCTTTTACCATGGTACAATAGCAAGTGTTGGCCTCAACGAATGACACTGAAAGTATTTGACTATGGTGGGAGTTTTAGTCTGCACCACTCAACACTGAAAGCACAGGAATCATGCCAAGACTTACACTCTTTACAAACTGGGTTTAGCAACACTAAAACATAGTTGGCGCAACGCCATCTATCCTGTCTGTCTACTTCCCACATGCCCACATTATAAACATACTGGATCATTTTCAATTCAATTAATTTAGTTTCAAAGCAGTTTCACAGAAAACGTGCGTTTCAAAGTGAAACTGCAATAAAGTAAATTAAATACAACCGCAACATGATGTATTGTTTAAATGCATCTGATGTTAACCAATACTTCAACTGATGAAAGGATCAATGACTGTTGCATGCCTCACAACTTTAACAGTTCAGATGTTTCATTTTCTTTTACTGTCGTAACTTCAGAAGTCTTTGTGGCGTGACATTCACGTTAAAGGGGATACTTCACCCAAAAATGAACATTTTGTCGTTTACTGACCCTCAAGTTGTTCAAAACCTGTATGAGTTTCTTTCATCTGCTGAACACAAAAAGATATTTTGAAAAACCAGTCGATGGGCATCATCGACTTCCATTGTATTTTTTTCTCCATACTATGGAAGTCAAAAGGGTCCATCAACTGTTTGATTACCCATATTTGGTACAACTTGAAAGTCAGTAAATGATCATTTTTGGGTGAACTATCCCTTTAAGTTTCATGAGTGTAACTGCTACAGAAGAGAAGAAGAACTGAGTTAGTTCAGTCTAAAACTAGATCACGTCATCAGCTGGGGTGTGTATGCTCAAAGGCGGCCCGAAGCAGCAAACCCTAATGTTTTCCAGACAGAAACAATCTCATTCCCCGTGACTCACTGTCTTACAACAGGAAAATAGTCACTACACTATTTTATAACAGATATTAAAACTTGACTCACTTCTCCAGCGGTCTTGAGCCATGACGGTAAACCAAGATGTAGACGCAGAGGGAAAGACTGGGACTACAGAAACTATGACGCCATGACTAAAATATAAAATGACGAATAAATAAAAACAACAAATATTTAAAAAAATTCAAATCTTAAAATGTGTAAAGTAAAAATATATAGATGTAGATAAATATTGTTGTGTACTGTTATTGTTGCACTTCCAGCTGTTAATTAAGCCAATTAAACCTTAAGTTATTAAGTTAATAACTTAAGTTAATTAAATCTTATTTAAGTTAATAAATTAAAGCTTTAAGTTAATTAAATCGTATTTCCTAAATGACAAGGATTCACTTGGATTTGTCTATTAAACCTTTAACAAAATCACACCGGAACATTTAAAACTGTTCGCGCTGCCACTGAGCCAGAGAGAGCCGTTGTCATGTATAGATATGAAACAGATTCAGTCTTTTCAACCACGCAGTATCATTATTTCTCTCTTACAAATATTCATATTTTTCCACAGAAGTACTGGGATAAAAGTTTATACTTTGGAAATAAACACTGATGTCTATGGAAACTATCAAAAGAGTAAATCACTTTTAGAAAGCAACATGGCGCTTCAAATAATGATTATATCGATTACAACGTTACACCAGTAGGTGGAGACAAGTGACTGTTAAAAAAATGTGTTTTTCATTGAATCATTCATTCAAGAGATTCATTAAAAAAAAAAAAAAAAAACTGATTCATCCAGTAATGAAACAAGTGAAGAATTTATGAATGAGTCATTTAATCATTGCAGCAATTAACATTTTTACAAAACCTCTAGTAAATTTCATGTTTTTTTGTTAAGTTGTCTGATCAGAATCGTGGGAGAATTGTGATCTCTGTTTCAAAAAAAAAAAAAAAAAAATGTGATTCTCAATTTATTCAGAACCGTGCAGCTCAAACATCTTCACTTCAATCAATGGACTCACAGTGTAAACTCCCTCACAGTTTGTCTCTTTCCAGAAGGTCAGTGGGGGTCACTGTTTGAGTTTCTCTAGGTTCAACCGTCCCCAGCAGGAGGTGCATTTGTTTAGCATAATCTTTTATGACATCCCAAACCAAAGAGCTTCTCCTCACCTGACACCTCATGGCTGCTGCACATAAAACCATGACAATAAATCAGACACACTCTGAAAAAGACCACCTACAATGATGGATATACGCATCAGTTTTTGACCGTGGCATTAAAGGGATGAAAATTATCCCATGATTTACTCACCCTCAAGCCATCCTAGGTGAATATCTTCTTTCAGACGAACATAACTGGAGATATATTTAAAAATATCCTTGCTCTTCCAAGCTTTATAATGGTAGTGAAGGGGGGTGGGCAGATCAATTACACAGGTTTTTCCAAACAATAAAGAAAAAAAAAAAATGCTGTAAAGCCCTATTCGGACGGGATTAGTTTTACATTGGGAGGTGGAGTAAAGTAATTTTACCTCAGGACCTCTGTAATATTAATTGGCCAATTTGCACAGGACAAGGCATCTCAGTAAAACTAGCAGAAGTGGGAGGGGTAACTCGATTTACGCACCGCCGTCACCTCCCTGTCATCATGTGGGTATACGTTGCTTCCTGATACCATGTGCGCAAACACATATAATCTAAATATCTAAACTATAAATAACAGTTAGGTCTGTTTTATTAATTAAATTCTGATTGGATTATGATGGTAATAGGCACTAAAGATAAAATTAGTTTTGTGCCTCTGACAATTGCTTCGATCTTCTTTTTGCTCTGAATGGTATGTGGAAAATACTTGAGGATTGCCACAGACTTGTCCCACCACCTACAACACAAATGAATGTTTCTTCAAGTGCTTCCATGCTTGAAAAATGCGCAGAAAACCACTTTTAAACAGGAAATGACGGAATTTTACCGTACATATTTACAGCGGGTCTATTCGAACGGGATTTGTATCACCTGAGGTCATTTTTCTGGACCTTTTTACAGAAGGATAAAAGTCGGCGTAATCTTTGCTGACATTGTCCGTAATGATTACTGAGATGGCACATTCGGACGGGACTAAAATCACTGAGAAGCTCTGGTAATAATTACTTTACCCCCACCTCCCCATGTAAAACTAATCCCGTCCGAAGAGGGCTTAAGAGTGCATAGTTTCTGTCTAGGCCTAGTCATGACATCTGTGGAAACGTCAGCAGCTCTTTATGCTGACAGAGAGCCAATAGAAGTGAATCTCCACTAATTAAATGCTCTTTAGCTTCTTGATCAATATTGTAACTCAAAGCGTCTCTACCTCAAACATGCCATCCATTATAGTCCATACATCTGGACGTTCTGCACGTCTCAGCGGGAGGGACCGATTGATTTCTTGATAATTAAAGTACGTTGACGTGGCTCTGTTCTAATCTTTAGAGAAGTGGCAGTCTAATTAGCACAACATCCAGCACGTATGGCATGCTAACAACTTGAGACACAAAACTGCTGGTTAAGAATATTGATAAACAGCTCGTGCTGTAAACCATTTCAGTGCAGTCACCTGTAAGTAAGCCATTACTAGATTTTTTTTTTTCCCCTCAAGAAAAATCAAACTATCGGTATCGGCAAAAATCATTCTGAATAATCGGTTATCATTATCTGTAAAGAAATTCAGTATCGGTGCATCTTTAACAGATACAGACTGAAACTCAAAGCTTTTCACTACAACCTGCCAAAAAAAGTTAACTTGAGTACATTATGACAGAAATATATTACTATTGCACAGCAGAATGTACTACTTTAAGTAATAATAACACTAATACGGTTAATTATTCCTTAAAAGATGTTTTATCAATTTTTGTACATTTACATTTTACCAGTAAACCTCTGTTGCACAATACTTTGTTTGCCAAAAAATTAAAGGAATTGTTCCAATTTAATTTGATTAGCCTACATTTTAAAAGATTAAACTGTTAAAAATGTATGCATTCATTTGATTACCACCGGTTTTGATAATACATTTTTATTAAATCAAAAACTCAGAATTCAGAAAAATTAAAATAGACAACACACAAAAAAACATTTCATAGGGCACAATTATTAACATTTTAATAAATTATTAAAGTGTTAAAGTTTTATTTATTCAATTGATTGAAAATTTAGGGAAAGTTGATTTCATAGCACCCCTAGCTTTAAAGAGAAATTTTAGCTATAAAAAGCCTTATTTACATTTTCTGAAGCCACTTCAAGTCTGTCAGCACAAAAACATCAGAGAGTCTCTTTATAACTCTAACAAACATGGATGCTTCCATATTTAGAAAGTGTTAATCAGTCAAACTATATCAGCTCACTTCCTTACTGCACTCTTAATGTGACACCACATATCAAGATGATCTACAGGCGATATGCATTTTTAAATCTGTGTAAAATTCCACAGAAAGGTTTGCTGATATGAGACGGGCTGAAAATGGCTGTGCATAAAATAGCTTTTAAGGCTGGCATTGTAGGGTGCAACAGATTTGTTGTTATATTGAGATATGTGGGTCATGTGTTAAAAAAAGCAAAGGCATAAGTGTGAACTACAGTCGTGTTTGACGCTGTGATTTGATGTTGTGCAAAAAAACAAAAAAAACAAAAAAACAACTCAAATCTACAGTGCAAAATTATTCAGAAATACGCTGGCCAGCTGTAGGTGAGACTGAATACAAATCAGACGTTCAAAACAGATAATGCACAATCCAAAGTTCGACTTTAGGATAATGTCAACACAACCAGATGGCCAACATCTTCTCAAGACAAACAAATAAGAAAATGCAAACAGCTGACAGCAAACCTACCTAACTGACAGATGGTGCTTTTCTGATATGCACCAAAAAAAGGCTACATAAATCACAACAATAAAGAGAATATGATGCATATAGTCAGGATATAAACTCCTAGTTAACACATCTCACCTCATGAGTGTTTACACTCCAACTGAGACAAAACAACACTTATTCTTCCATGACACACTTTTTTTGTGCATGCACATTTCTGACAGGCAATATTTGCATGCATATGTCTGAATATGCATATAAATTAGAAGCTGTGTTTGAAAACCTAGTGAGCCTACGTAGACAGCATTGCCTATGATGCCTAAAACTGCTGCACACCTCTACGATACTAAAAAAAAAAAATGGTGCTGCTGCACGTGCAATGCCCAAAACCACTGCACACACCTCTTATCCCCCAAAATGCAGCACTATGATGCTAAAAAATGCTGCTACACACGCCTATGATGTACAAAACTTCTGCTACGAATGCATATGATGCCCAAAAATGCTGCTGCACATGTCTATGATGTACAAAACTTCTGCTACGAATGCATATGATGCCCAAAAATACTGCTGCACATGCCTATGATGCCCAAAAATGCTGCTGCGAATGCCTATGATGCCCAAAAATGCTGCTGTAAATTCTTATGATGCCCAAAAAAATGCTGCGGCAAATGCCTATGATGCCCAAAAATGTTGTTGCACACGCTTATGATGCCCAAGAATGCTGTTGCACACGCTTTTGATGACCAAGAATGCTGCTGCAAATGCCTATGATGCTCAATAATGCTGCTGCACATGCTTATGGTGCCCAAAAATGCTGATGCGAATTCCTATGATGCCCAAAAAATGCTGCGGCAAATGCCTATGATGCCCAAAAATGCTGCTGCAAATGCCTATGATGCTCAAAAATGCTGCTGTACATACATATGGTGCCCAAAAATGCTGCTGCAAATGACTATGGTGCCCAAAAATGCTGCTGCAAACACCTGTGATGCCCAAAAATGCTGCTGCAAATGCCTATGATGCCCAAAAATGCTGCTGCAAATGCCTATGATGCTCAAAAACGCTGCTGTACATACATATGGTGCCCAAAAATGCTGCTGCAAATGACTATGGTGCCCAAAAATGCTGCTGCAAACACCTGTGATGCCCAAAAATGCTGCAGCAAATGCCAGAGGCTCAAAAAATGCTGTTGCAAATAACTATGATGCTCAAAAAATACTGCTGCAATGATGCTATGATGCCCAAAAATGCTGCTGCAAAATGCCTATGATGCCCAAAAAATGCTGCTGCTGACTATGATGCCCAAATAAATGCTGCTGCTGAATATGATGCCCAAAAAAATGCTGCTGTTGACTATGATACCCAAAAAAATACTGCTGCTAATGCCTGTGATGACCAAAAATGCTGCAACATGTGCCTGACTCCCAAAATGATGCATGCAACTATTTTACCCAAAAGTGCAGCAACACATGCCTATGATACCCAAAACACTGCTACATGCATTTATAATGATTGATGATGTCCAAAACCACTGCATGCTCCAATATCATCCCAATCTACTGCAAGCACCTATGATGCTCCCCAAAATGCTGCTGCACACGCCTCAGATGCCCCGGACTGCTGCAGCATGTGCCTATGACTCCCAAAATGCAGCATGCACCTATTGTTTCTCAAAAACGCTGCTGCACACGCCTATGATGCCCAGAAATGTTGCACACACACACCTTTAACATCCCCCAAAATCCTGCAAGGGCGTAAAAAGCCCCCCCCAAAAATCTGCATACCCATGATGCACACAAAAATGTTGCTGCATGCATTTGATGATCTGCTGCAGCTTGTATCCATGACACCCCAAACTTACTGCATGCACTCGGTCCCTGTTGCTCAAAAAAAAAAAAAAAAAAAACGTCTGCCATGCCCTTATGATAAGCAGAAATGTTTCTGCACATGCATAATGATGCTCTATTAAGGCTGCTGCTGCACACAATGGCCACAATACTGCACAACATACGACGCTCGTCAATGCTGTCTAGATAGGCAGCTCACTAGGGATTGAGACACAGCCCAGAGGCGGTGAAAGCGAAACGAAAAATTAGTGCAACATAGGCACAGTAGCACGTGCTCCCGGCGTTCCATCATAACAACAACAATAACAGCGATGATGATGATGGTATGATAAGTATGATGAAGATGAAGGTTATAATAACTCACACTCTCGGCAGCTGCAGGGGTGGCGCCCCCCGCCGCAGAAACACCCCATCCACGAACACCCCGTTTTTCCCCAGACAGCGCAGATAAAACTCTCCTCCGCCCGGGCCCGAGCCCGTGTCCTCCGCCGCGGCGGTGAAGATCTCCAGGTGCCGGCGGGAGATGAAGCTCGAGTGGCCCATGCTCACGTCCACCGAACCCTGCGACGAGTTCCGACCCACCGTCACCGAGCGCTTCTTCATCACATATTCAAACTCACGGCCCTCCAAACGGGCCACCGCTGCCATCTTTATCTTTCCTCACACGGAACGGGGCACGATGAATATGAAGGGAAAATATGAAACGTTAAACGTGCCCGACCGGAGACACCAGCATCAGCGGCGGCGACTCGACCCACCGCCGCGACACGCCACAGAGAGAAAGAGAAGGGGGGATTAGCCAATCAAAGCGCGCTGGTGGAAAGGGCGCCGTGATTGACAGGCAGGCCAACCAATTAGAGACGCTCTAAGGAATGCGGTAATTCAATCACAGCCAATGAAGTAAAAAATATTGGATGGTTTGACGGACTGAAGGTCGGTTGCGCTGTGCCTCAACACGCATGTACGTGGAGAATTGTCAACACCGGACTGGAGATTGGTTATGGACGCGGAATCGATTTATAATAATAAAACAATAACAAAAGTATGGAATACAAATTAAATACAGTCAATTATAGAATATTAACGTTAAATATAAAAATAGATTCCTGCAATAGAGCAAATATTTATTTTTATTCATATTTTTTCTTTTTTTTTTCTATATGTGCCTATTAAAGGGTTAGTTCACCCAAAAATGAAAATTCTGTCATTTATTACTCACCCTTATGCCATTCCACACCCGTAAGACCTTCGTTCATCTTCAGAACACAAATTAAGATATTTTAGTTGAAATCCGATGGCTCCGTGAGGCCTCTATTGAGAGCAATGACATTTCCTTTCTCAAGATCCATTAATGTACTAAAAACATATTTAAATCAGTTCATGTGAGTACAGTGGTTCAATATTAATATTATAAAGCGACGAGAATATTTTTGATGCGCCAAAAAAAAAAAAAAAAAAAAAATGACTTATTTAGTGATGGCAGATTTCAAAACACTGCTTCAGGAAGCTTCGGAGCATTATGAATCAGCGTATCGAATCAGCGGTTCTGAGCGCCAGAGTCACGTTATTTTAGCAGTTTGGCGGTTTGACACACGATCCGAATCATGATTCGACACAAAAGATTCATAACGCTCCGAAGCTTCCTGAAGCAGTGTTTTGATCGGCCATCACTAAATAAATCATTATTTGTTTTTTTGTTTTTTGGCGCACCAAAAATATTCTCGTTTCTTTATAATATTAATATTGAACCACTGTACTCACATGAACTGATTTAAATATGTTTTTAGTACCTTTATGGATCTTGAGAGAGGAAATGTCATTGCTCCCTATGGAGGCCTCACGGAGCCATCGGATTTCAACTAAAATATCTTAATTTGTGTTCTGAAGATGAACGAAGGTCTTACGGGTGTAAAACGGCACGAGGGTAAGTAATAAAACAGAATTTTCATTTTTGGGTGAACTAACCCTTTAATGCTTTGGGAATATTGCAAATGCAGCAATTCTACCAATACAAGTGTCTTTAAATTAAAATTTAATTTTATATCATGGGCATGGGACGATTTTGAACATTTTAAACATTTTAAACACATTTAAAACATTTCGACATGTTTAAAATTTTGCCAAAAAAAAAAAAAAAAATCAGAATTTATAAATGTGGATGAAAAAAATTAACCAACGTTTTAAGTCATCGCCAATTTAACATACTAATATATATATACTATAATCCTTCACTGATCTTTAATCAAAAAGCTTATAATAATCTATCTTTATAAACTAAAAAAGAAAGCGTATAAACCTAACTAACTTTATTACCCAGTGTATGTGAAATCTGAGTAACCCTGGAGCAGATCTCACTGAAATCCACTCCGTGTTTTACGGCTCTCCGCGTCTGCAGTCGCTGATTCCCCCATAATCCTCAGCGCCGTCAGCGTGTGTTTTGAGTATGGAGGTCATGAAAACAAACGCGTTTTTTGCCGCGTTTTAAGCGCGAAAATCACCCCTTTCTCAAACTACACACAGAACAGCGTTCATACGTTCAGCAGACGTCGTTTCTATAGAGAAGTGAACGCGTATCGGGAAATGCGCGAGCATACGCGCGGAACATGTGCTCGTGCAGGGTGACGTCATCTCTTCCTGGTGTTTGTAAACAGTGCTGCTGGGTGTGACCCGCCCGGGCGCGTTCACACCTCATTACAGCTCTGAGAGGACGCGCATGCTGCTTGTGGAACAATAGACAATCTTGTTCTACATAATGCCTTTCACACCTACTAACATTCATTTATTTATTTATTTTATAGTACAGTATAACCATGTTTATTGATATACACTGTGGTTTTCCTGATTTTTTTTTCTTTCTTACAAGTACACATGAAATCAAAATTGACCTTATTTATTTTGTTAGCTCAAATTGCTAGTTTTGTGGTGAACAATTCATCTGTGCAAGTCAATCCACACAAAAAAATTGTTTGGCTTCGTAATATTTAATCAAAATCTGAAAATGCTCCCCCCCTCTTCTACGGTGCCCCTTCTCTAATGACGTCAGTTTGACGGCTTGGGTTGAAAACGCGTAAACCACTCCCCTCCGACCGTTAGTCTGCTATGAGCGAGAGATGGAGAGGAGGAGCGCTAAAGTAAAACTCTGCCCTCTATTCAATATTCCGTTTCACTTGGAAATACGTCACAACGCTGGAGAAAAGTAGTTTGCAACTTACGGTTCACGCAGACTTTAACCCTTATAGGGTCTTTGGGGTCTTTTTAGACCCCAAACGACGTTTGCTAAAAAAAAAAAAAAAAAAAGTTCTCTTTGTCCAAATGACATGAAACTTTGTACACTTAACACTTTGTTAACACAGTTGTTAACTTTCTAGATATAATACAAATAATACAAATAATTTAAAAAAATGGAGTGATACCTTGTTTTTATGTTAGTGTAGAAAAAAAAAAAGTCACACTCAAGGTCTTTGGGGTCTCCAGTACGGAGCCCCTAAAGGGACATGGTGATAGAAAAAAAAATGGGAAGGAAGGAAATTTTACGTGGTGGTGGAAACAAATTTAAATCTTTTGCGTTACCTCGCAAAGATGGTTTGCGTTCCTTTGCAAAGATTGCGTTCCCTCGCAAAGATGTTTTGCGTTCCCTCGCAAAGATTGCGTTCCCTCGCAAAGATTGCGTTCCCTCGCAAAGATGTTTTGCGTTCCCTCACAAAGATTGCGTTCCCTCGCAAAGATGTTTTGCGTTCCCTCGCAAAGATGTTTTGCGTTCCCTCGCAAAGATTGCGTTCCCTCGCTGTGAGCTCGGACAAACACTTCCTCTTTAATGTCCCGCTGGCTGGCAGTAGTGTTTCAGTTAGTAACATACGTTAATAATGCACACAAATAATGCGCAGTTCATAGAGTTTGAACTTGTTGGACTCAAAAATGAAGAAATGCAGTCAGTGCTTATGTCAAGCAGTTCAGTTGGCAATATATTCACAGATTCGAGCTTCCCGGATTAATAATTTGTGAGCTAAACGTTGTTAAAACACAAATAGAGACCAATTTATTATAAAGCACATTTGAAGAAAATTGGGTTGTTGTAGCTTGTTGTCTAGGTTACTATGATTGGAAGTAGCTGCATTTGTGTTTTAACAACGTTTAGCTCACGAGTTATTAATCCGGGAAGCTTGAATCTGTGAAATGAACTGCTTGACATAAGCACTGACTGCATTTCTTCATTTTTGAGTCCAACAAGTTCAAACTCTATGAGCCGCGCATTATTTGAGTGCATTATTAACGTATGTTACTAACTGAAACACTACTGCCAGCCAGTGGGACATTAAAGAGGAAGTGTTTGTCCGAGCTCACAGCAAGGGAACGATTATAACTTTGCGTGGGAACGCAAAACATCTTTGCGAGGGAACGCAAAACATCTTTGCGAGGGAACGCAAAAGATTTGAAAAAAAAAAATTTCCTCCCATCCCAAATTTTTTTCCACTACCACGTAAAATTTCCTTCCTTCCCATTTTTTTTTTCTACCACCATGTCCCTTTAGGGGCTCCGTACTCCAGAGACCTCAGGCAACAAAATGTAATTTTGTAACAATATAATATATTTTTTAAAAAACAAATGTAATTTTACTCTGTTTATTAATGTTTTTACTCCACATTTGTGCAGTTTTTGGATGATTAATCATATTTTTTAAATTTATATAAATAAATTAAAAAAAATTTTTTAATAGGTTTTCACACAAAAAAAGCTTTTTATGTAAAATTCACTTTATAAAAGACCCACATTTCTAACTTTCATTCATGGGGATAACATGGATAATTTGACATGGTTAGTGTAAGATTTTTGCCCATCTTTTGGAAAATGCAGTTATAAAGTAAAAAAAAAAAAAAAACTATCATTTTTATAAAGTCTTTTATAAAGTGAATTTTACATAAAAAAGCTGTTTTTATAAAAACCTTTAAAAAATTATTTATTATTTATATGAATTAAAAAGATATGATAAATCCTCCAAAAACTGCACAAATGTGGAGTAAAAACATTAATAAACAGAGTAAAATTACATTTGTTTAAAAAAAAAAAAAAAAAAAATTATTTTGTTACAAAATTACAGTTTGTTGCCTGGGGTCTGTGGAGACCCTGAAGACCCTGAGTGTAGCCCCCAAATGAAGACCGCACAAGTGTTAAACATACAATATTGCCATTGTTAGCCTGTCATTTGAACATATACCATGATTCTTTAGGAGTACCTTGTAAATATCATTAAATAATTATTCAAGATCATGGTCACTATGGAAATTTAATGTCCAAACTTTTAATCACATATCTGGCAGTTTGTAAACAACAACACAAGCATCTTGTTTATAAACTAAATGCAATTCACATAAAATGTAAATATGAAGCGTATATTGGCAAAGTCTTTGCCAAAAGGTGGGATAATTGCATTAAAAGTGCCTATTTATGTATGTTCATGACTAGTTAATTCAACATCAGCCACTAGAGGGAGACGTTACGCTGATGTTTCGGGAGAGAGGGTGTGGTGATGACTGCCTTCCCAATGAAATGACCGTTCAAGCAAATGTTTGACTGCTGTTCAATCCCCATGGACGTTTTGTAAATGAGCACTGAGGGAAAGAAATCTGCAGGCGAATGTCACTCAGATCGAGACTGATGTTATTCAAGTCTGATGCAACACTTACATTTATTCATTCAGTAGACGCTTTTCACATCAAGGCCCGTTCACATATATAGTTCACGATAACTATAAAGATATAGCTCTAAAAATCGATCTAAATATAAAATAATAGAGTCCACACCACAACTATAACAATAATGGCACCAAGAAATATCATAGGAATCACTTTCAGAACCTATTTTTTTCAATTGGTGAACAATATAAAAAAAAAAAAAAAAAAAAAACGTCAGAATCATGAGAGCCAATCAGAATCCATCCTGGAGCATTTAAAGCAGCATACAACAAAACTGCAGCGCGCGCTAACGAACGAGTTTTTTGGGCCATTCCACCGAATCGGTGCCACTTCTGTCCCCAGGACATTTTATGTATAAATATGCATGAAAATGAACTCTAAAATATATTTTATTATTAAGCAACGTGTCTTAAACACTAATCTAACTGCACATTTAAAATATATAATTTAAAACATTAAAAACTACTGAGAATAATAAGTAGCATTTGTTACATGTCCCCGCTAACTAAACCTAAACTTTATCATGAAATAAATGAATCATTAAAATCTTTCAGAAATCTTATTATTTTTGCTTTGTTGTGTTACTCCATATACCATCTATGCTAAACAAAAAGAAATGTCATAAGAAATCCATAATATGTTATATAAATACACATTTTAGTCGTGTCCCCAGGTTTTCACTCTGTTACCCTCACACATTTCCCCCTCTAAAAAACTTGGAACATTCCACTGGACTGAGTTAACAGGAGTAGAGTCCTCTGTTTTGTTGATTTAATTGTGTGAATATTAGTTGATGTAATACTATTCACTTGTATCATGAGTTTTACAGTTGAAATTACTTAAATTGTAGATTTTTAGGATTATTTTTACAGTGTGAATGCCATACTTGCAGGAAGCCAGTCCACCACGACATGACTTCATCTTTTTGTCTTTCTCTTTCTTATCTTTTGTAGAAGATGGAGAGAACCTATGCTTTGCAGGTGCAAGAAACACACACCCATGGCATGCTGCAAGGGAAGGAGTGAAACACTCCCGCAACCCTATCTTTTTACCCCTTTTTTGTTTTTCCTTACCTCCCTCTCCCCCCTCTCTCTTTTCACCTCCTTCACTGTGATGTACTACTATCACACAGAACATCTCTTCAACACAGAAATCTCACTCACACACATGCACACACATATGGACACTCAGTCCTGTAACCCAGTGTTCATTCCTGTTACAAAGTGCTCAGTCCTGTTACTAAATTTATTTATTTTTCTAGAAAAATAAAGTTAAACCACTGTTTTTATCAGTTTTGTTTGATCCATCATTTACACAATTGTAAAATAAATTAAATTATTTAAAAATATATAAACTTGAGGCTTTTGTCGTCTTTTTAATGAGAAAATTGTTTTGCATTTTTTATTAAAATACAACTTGCCTTAATATAAAGTGATTTTTTTTTGTCACAAATATCAATTATTTGAACACATAACCAACCATTTCTTCAAAATAAACACTTTCTTGAGGTGAATACAAAGGAATTAATTGATATGCATTTAAACAAGCTTTTTAAACAGCACATGAGTTTTGGTAACAGGACTGAGAAAACATGCATCCATCTTCTGCTTTGAAACCTTGTAAAAACTTAAAGTTGCCCGAGATTGACCAATACACATTTTGAATAGTTAAATATGTGTAGTATTAGATTCAGTGTTGAAAAAAGATTAAAAAAAAAATAAAGTTTAATTTTGAAGAGTTACAACAAGCAAATGTCACCCATTCAGCCCTTTTATATTTTCATTTAAAAAAGAAAAAAGTATGTACATTTATAACACTATATATTTTATTACTTTTGTATCAAATTACAAAAACTAGTTAACGCTTTAGTAAAAATGACATCTTTCTCTTTTCTGACTGCCGTTATCAATCACTCTATTCTTTCCCCTCTTTTTGAAAGTTGTGAAAACAAAATTGTGTTGTTTTTATTTTGCCATTTGTGCAAATGGAAACACAAAAAACATATTTAATGAGCAAGTTTACCCAACTAATGACGACTCCCGCTTCTGAGAAACCTGGAAATGTGAAAAGGGACTATAAAGTTCTCGTTCTTGGTGTGAACAGGCCTTAATGCTGAGTGTTTAACTGAAAATTGGTGCTTCCTTTGCGTCAGTTGATTATTGTGAGAGGTCTGTGTGTCACCTAACAATACACATCCAAACAATAAACTTCATTTTATTACCCAGATGAGCAAATGTGTGAGAGTCTGGCTATGAAAAGACTTTTATGAACTGATCACAAACCAGCTGCATAGAAATGGAGACAGCAGGTCAAAGTAAGATTTCAGAAGTCAATGAAATAAATTTCTATAACCACTGACTAAGCAGTGGAACTGAACACTTAAGAGGTGCTACTAGTGTATTGAGACACATACAACAACTTACATGACACAACCATTGTTTTGCTTGTAGATTATTCTGTTATTTATTTGCATATATTAACTTTTTGCATAAGCAGCAATAAAAAAAAAAAGGTCAATCAAATAAGTGTTGTGCATTTAATTGATCATGAAATCATTACAGCCACAGAATGATTGTAGGACAGATTTAATGCTTTATTTAGCTTGAACACTACATGTGACCTACATCACTTATGGGCTAACAATGTAAAAAACAAAAAAAAACAAAAACAGCACTGTTTCTACACAGCAATATTAACCATGATAACATGAGTCACTGTTCCACTTTTCTATTTTTTTTTTTTTTTTTTTTAAGTCACTACAAATGAGTAGCAAAAAGCGAAAAGGTTTTAATAATTTGTGGTTCACCGATCAAAACCAAGGAAAGACTTCAAAAATCAGTAGGCGAAAAGTACTCAGATGACCTACTACTGAAGTGTGCATATGATGGACACTTTACTATCCCATGAAGCCACGGGAGAGGATTTGTGAATGGCACTGAAGTGACACAACTGACGCTGGTAGGTCACATGATAATGACAACATGATGAATGTAGTATGTCCGAATTACATTCACAGTATATGGAACATACTTTTTAACGGTCATAAAGTAAATTCAAAATCAAATGTAGTACCTACTCAGTACACGATTTCGGACGTTTGTCTGCGTTGAATAACTAAATTTTCAATAACTAACTGTCCACATCCAACACAACTGGTTATCTTGTACTCCAACATAAATCTATACTCGTTATTCACCTCTACATGGACAGAATCCCAGTGACAATACCTGCAAAACAGACAAAATGTTATTTAGATAACATTAAAAAACCTTTAAAGGGTTAGTTCACCCAAAAATGAAAATTATCCCATGATGATTACTCCCCCTCAAGCCATCCTAGGTGTATATGTCTACCTTCTCAGACAAAACAATATATTTAAAAATATCCTGGCTCTTCCAGGCTTTATAATGGTGAAGGGGGGATTTTGAAGCCATGCATCCATCCAATCATAAAAGTAATCCATATGCCTCCAGGGGTTAATAAAAGCCTTCTGAAGTAAGGCGATGCACTTTTGTAAGAAAAATTTCCATATTTAAAACTTCTATCTAGCTTCTGGCAGACTTCCATCAAAATCCCAACCCCCCTTCACTGCCATTATAAAGCTTGGAAGAGCTTTATAAAGAGCAGGATGTTTTTAATTATATTTCTGATTGTGTTCGTCTGAAAGAAGATATACATCTAGACTTGAGGGTGAGTAAATCATGGGATCATTTTCATTTTTGAGTAAACTATCCATTTAAGGCAAGACATTTCACTCGGCAGCCATCTTTGAAACGCATCTCGGGTAGATATTTCAGTCATGCAAGTACAGCTCCTATCTCTTTGAATGGGGAAATATCCAATTCTCCAAAGCTGTTCACCAAGCTTACGATGAAATTTCACATCTGAAATCAATGAAATCTGACAACAACTGTCTCATTAAGTTGTTTCTAAACGCTCAAATCATGACCAAAAAAAAAAAAAAATGCATTCACTGAGCAAAGTCTGAGCTTCCTGTGGAGCTAAAAGGCTTTTACCTCTCAGATGGTATAAATATATCGGTGACATAAAAATATAGATAGAATATAGATAGAATAGAATATGCAGAATAAGTAGGCCTAGTAATAATACAATAGAAAAAGCTCTCTTACCACCATCTTCTTCGTGTTCAAAATATCTTTAAAGGAAATGATGTAGCTGCGAAGTTCCAAGGATTTTCTGATTGGTCTCACAGATCCTCTTTCCACCAATGGTGGAACCCTTTTGCCCCGCCCCCATCTTTCACTCCACCAATAACAGAAACCGTTCAACACGCCATATTTTCAACACTGCTAGTACAAAAGCCTTGTTCACACTGTTAGTCCAAATTCAATTTTTTTTATCCAATTTGAATCTAATCATATTTAGCAAGTGTGAACGGCATAAAAATAAATGTGCTTTTTACAAATCCGTTTCTAGCTAAATTCATATGTGGTTTGAAATCCTATTCAACCTGCATTTCTGCAAATTTGTCTCAGATATACACATAAATTCATGTGTGTATATTATATATATATAAAAATTTCTTACACACATGCATTTCAACCTAAGTTTTGATCTGAAACAAAGTCCACGGACTTGCTTTTAAGGCCCGTTCACACCAAGAACGATGCATATATGGTAACTATAATGATAACCATGTTTATAACCACACCAACAAACAATAAGGGTCTGTTTATTCTAAGCTCACGCGCTGCGGTTTCAAAGTGTGCACAACATGTTTTTGCTGTTCTTGTTGCATTTACAGGGCTTTAACCAGCAGATGTCCTCAGCATGCGCACTTCTTGCACTGTTTTATTCAGCTCTTATGGTGATTTTCTGGAGTGAAAACGGAAGCGTCATCTTTTGTGTGACAATAAACTTCATAAAACTCATCAGTAGAGTTTTGGGCATCATTCAGACAAGGTCCGCTACAACAGGCTTATACTAATAGTAGATAAAAGCAAGACAACAACATAAGTTATAACCGTAATTTAGCTAAAGTATACCTGGTCTATCTCCACGCAGTAAATATTCTCTGGCTCTGTAGGCATCATTGTCTGACTAACTGAACACCATTATTGACAGTTTCTGACATTTTCAGTGCGTGAGATTGTCCTATTTTGTTGATGGTATGAGCTCTTGAAGCTCCGCCCTCTTCTTGAAAGCTGCCGGGAGCAGCAGCTCAACTGCATTTAAAGGGACACACACTAAAATGGCGGGGTTTTGCTCACCCCCCAAAAGTGGCATTTTAACATGCTAAAAAAAAAAAGATTTGTAGGGTAATTTTAAGCAAAACCTTCACATACAAGCTCTGTTGTAAAAAGGGGCATAATAGGTGCCCTTTAAGATTTGAAAATTTGTCCCAGACCTAAGAAAAACATGGTTGACTGAAAGGTTCTTTGAGGAACCTTCTGGTTCTTCTATGACATCACTGTGAAAACCCCTTTTTAGGAACCTTTCATTTTAAGAGTGTAATGTTTGTTTCATGTGTGTTTTCTGAATTTCTTCCATATGCCACGGCACAGGTGGAGTCAGTAATCTAAGGGCTCTGAAGCTAATTAAAGTCAGTGCATCTGTAAAATGGTGAAATATCCCTCATGCATATCAAACTAACAGATTAATTCAGTAAAGGGACTGTGAGAAATGAGTGACATGTTCATTCTAGAATCTAGAGGGCATTTGATTGTACAAAAATCAGTAAACGCTACAGTGAACAAGATGAGTCCTTAATACTGTTGGTACATTTACCACAAAGAGAAAGTCTGAAAATGTTAAATATATATATATATATATAAAAACCATAAAACTCCCATTAAGATGTCATGTGGTCTTTAGAGCAACAACATATTGAACACGCAGGAATTATTAGATTATGCCATTATATTAGTTTGCTCATTAATTATGTGGATAATTCGAAACACAATCTTTATGTGATTTCTTGTTTTGTTGGGCTCATCCCATTATCACTGTCATTAGCATCTCTTCTTCTTTATGTCTCTCTCTCTCACACACACACACACTCTTTGTGCCTCGTTGTGGTATTTTCTGTATCTACCGATGTCCACCAGGATGCACAATCTCATGGGTTATTAAAATAAAGAGAGTAGCGATCAATAATCAGCACTCCTGAAAGCCTTGCCGACAATTACATTGGAAAGCTCTTACAGAAACCATTTAGGAAATCCGTGTAATAATGCTACTAGGAGATTGTGGCTAACGACAGCACCCATTTACGCAGAATGGCATTTTAGCAGCTTTTACAAGAATCTACAAAATATATGCCAACCCCTAAACCAGTGGTCTCAAACTCAATTCCTGGAGGGCCACAGCTCTGCACAGTTTAGCTCCAACCAGCTGCAGCTTACACCTGTTTGGAAGTTCCTAGTAATACTCAAGACCTTGATTAGCTGGATCAGGTGTGTTTGATTAGGGTTGGAGCAAAACTGTGCTGTGGCCCTCCAGGAATTGAGTTTGAGACCACTGCCCTAAACTGTAAATAAACATCTGGTGGCAACATTTCAGTAGGGGAGTAATGAATGATTGTCATTTTCTTGATACATCAATTACAAATCCTAACAATGCATATGCATTGATCTTAACACACACCCTTTTGAATCATGAATCGTTTGTTTTGGTCAATAATTGATTTAAAATGCTAAGAATCAAATGAATTGTGATTCGATAGTGATTACCTGGTAAATCTTGATTTATGTACATTTCTACATATACCAGCTATTAAATAAGCTATTTATTAGCTTATATAAATAAATAAACTCACATCTAAAGCCCTGAACACACCAAGCCGATGCCGACGAACTAGTGGTGAAGCAGACTGTGGGGTTGGCTCACGTCGGCAGCGCCTGGGTCCAAAGCTGCCCTGACACACCAAACCGACGCTCGACAGCCAACGGCCAAGTAGCATGTCCGTTCTGCACCTGCGTGAGATGAAATGCCTTTCTGTACCAGCAGGTGGCAGTATCTGAACAGCCAATCAGAATGATCAGATGGCCCGACGGACTGATGAGCTCCGACGGCGATTCAACATGTCGAATTGGCCGAAAAAAGCCGACGAGGACCAACTTCAGCCGACGGTGCGGAACACACTGAGAAAACTTAGTCAGCCGACGAACAAAAACTGCCCGATGGCCATCGGCTTGGTGTGTTCCAGGCTTAACAATGGACAAAAGGGTTTTTTTGCTCTCAATTTCTGAACCCCTGAAGGTCAAGGAGTAATTCGCACCCTGACTAAGACACATTAGGGGAAGCAATTAAATAATCCCATGAATGCACTTAAAAAAAAAAAAAAAAAAAAATGGAGAATCAAGTCATTAATCAAATGGCATTGAAATGCATTGTAAATCGTCCCAAATCATTCGGAATTTGCAAAAATCATTCTTGAATTGAATCGAAAACCTATGAATCATGAATTTAATCAATTCACTGTCTACCTAAAGATTCGCAGCCCTACATTTCAGACATCTTGAAACAAAAAGCTTAGAATTATAGGATTTATCTGAATGCATATGGTATTTTACAGTTCATAACAGTTATATTATTTTATATGATATAATTATATAAATCACGTATACGCACTCTTTAACTTTAAATTATTAAAAGTGTATTTTAGCGATCGTAGCGGCACCAAACGGAATTACATAAATAAATCATCCCCATTCACCTATTGTACTCGCACAAATCAAAAATCATTTGTTCAATGTATGTACAAAAACTATCTTTGCATAAACAATTCCTACAGGTATAAATAGGGTAAATTATGCCAACCTCAATAAATCACGTGTTTGTCAAGTAATAATTTGAATAACACGCTACCTGTCTTCTGATTCTTCTGCTGACAGCATGTCTTCAGATTCTGCCATTTCCCTGTGTTAACAGAAAGACATAATAAATCATATACACTAAATTTCAACACTATAATGAACACAAGAACACAGAAACTAATAATTTCTTACATGCCGGAGAGCCTTTTTAGATAAAGTTTAGAGAAAAACAGTGTAAAAGTGTAAATATGTAATAAGTAAAAAAGAGATAATTTATTAAAATATTTAAAAAATACATTTAAATAAATAAAATTATTTAAATAATTAAATAATACAAATTTACTTAAATAAATAGATAAATATATAATAAAAACATAGTAATGTGACATTATAGAGAATAAATATTTTTCTAATAATATTTTATACATTTACATTGTAAATGTTTTATACCCCGTGTAAAATGGGCTTCATCATTAAAAATATATAGCTGCATTTTAAATTTTAGGAATCTGTGGCATCCAAAAGTTTTTCAGTTAATGTTAGTAAAATCATTCAAAGCCTGCCTCCTGCCCCTGACAAAATATATCAACCGTATGTCCTGCCATTGCATTGGTTGATAGCAGGACTTACTGTGTAGATAAACTGTATGAACCAAATTTGTTGTAATGGAAAAGTTGATACTTCAGCAAACCACCGGCACACACCTGTCCAACAGAAGACATGCCAACCTCGCGTCGCTTGTCATACCCATGCTGGAATAGTTGCTCCCAGAAAGCAATATGTTAGTGGCCAACATGAAATCCCCCGCTTGTATCCCGCATTTCACTGTAGGTTGTGAGCTCCACCTCCACACAACATGGCCATTGGGACAGGTCTGAGAGCAGTGAGTTGGGGAAAAAAAAAACCCATCCTTTTATAATTAATATTCTCACATGCAAGTGATTCACATTCATGAAAACAAAACATGTTCACTGC
Source organism: Culter alburnus (assembly GCA_028476615.1). Taxonomy (NCBI): domain Eukaryota; kingdom Metazoa; phylum Chordata; class Actinopteri; order Cypriniformes; family Xenocyprididae; genus Culter; species Culter alburnus. The sequence goes on from JAOTNS010000779.1 coordinate 396,480, forward strand.
AAATACTTGGTTGCAGTGTATGGTTACATTTACATACCCATTGCATGATGCTTGCCGTACCCCTGGATGTGATGGAGACCTCAAAGGGGGGACGACATTGGCACTCCACATGACTGTCAGTGCACCTGTATGGGCACTTTTGCACTGGCAGCCTGAGGAACGTTGCTAGCTGCTTTAGACATTCTTCATAGGTGATGGATGCATGTTTTCCTGTTAGGTCGTCCTCGGTGAAGACCTCGGGTGGAGAGGGAAAGACGGGCGGTTGAGTGGATGGAAGCTCGATGTCTATGTCGACGGTCTCATCCAATCCGATATTTGGCAGACTGTCAGTGCATGGCGGTGCATCATGCAGCGCTCCACCATTCCTGTCAGCACATGAAATATATTCATAATTAATCACATTTAAAGTTGACATGTTGGTTTAGCCAATAAGCATCTCAAGCTCATATTCATGTTGCTGCCATTTTCCCTGTCGCAAATGGGGTTAAAGGGTTAGTTCACCCAAAATGAAAATTATCCCATGATTTACTCACCTTCAAGCCATCCTAGGTGTATATGGATATATTCAGATGAAACATCAGAGATATATTTATAAATATCCTGGCTGTTCCCAGCTTTATTATAGTAGTGAAAGGGGGGCGTTTTTCAAGCCAACATGACTGGCTGTGCAACAAACTTAAAAATAGGCCCCCCTTCACACTTGGGTAAAGTTGGTTTTATATTCGCACATTCGGACATCTGTATTCAATAGCCTTGTTAATCACACTACATTGGACATTCAGTGGACATTCACAAGTAAATATGCCATTAAAACAATACTTGCCTATTTTGATCGACTGTGAAAAATTTTTAAGTTGACAATCGTTGGTTGTCAATATCATGTCGCTGCTTAAAATTCGCAAACATTAATTTATTGCACATTTATTGGAAAGTCTGAATTTATCAGAAGTCCGAATGTGCGAATATAAAACCAACTTTACCCAAGTCCCCTTCACTACCATTATAAAGCTTGGAACAGCAAGGATATTTTTAAATATATCTCCAATTGTGTTCGTCTGATGGCTTGAAGGTGAATAAATCATGAGATAATTTTCATTTTTGGGTGAACTATCTTTATAATGGAGATTCAGTTTGTGTGTGTACATTGCGAGGAAAAAATCGGCAGTTAAATATTGTTAGTGACTTTAGACTCTTCCCTTTGTACACAAGAACAACACTATAGATTTAAGTAATTCAGCCAGCAACTGGTTGGTTTGGTAAGAGCAATATACAACATACCGTGTATAAAAACGAGCAACAAATTCATCATCTTGGCTGTCATCACCTTCAGTTTTCTTCTTCTTCCTCATCATCTGTTCCGTAACTGGAACATTTGAGATTAGTAAACAAGGAATCATACTAAACCTAAAATTAATTTTTACAAATATTACAACTTTTTATTTCAAAAAAGTAATTCAAAATGTGCCCAAATTGCATTTAACATCATTTAACATGCATTTAACAACATCAAACTTCTTAGTTTTAGCTGCATACTTACATTCATATTAGACACTGACCTGTCTGAGAGTCTTGATGGACATGCACTGTTGAACTGTGCAGGAGTCTTCCCGTAACGCTTATGTCTTTTACCAGGGTGGAGGTGTTCAGACCCTCATATCTAAAAAAAGTGTGCCATAATCAAACTATTTACACAGAAAATTATACATCGTTTAACTAAAGTATACAATCTAACGCTAGCCACATTCATTCAGTCGCATTCGCATTAATAAATCAAGTCAATTTTCACGAGGATTTGTGGTAAACACTGCGTCTCAAATACTTGATAACCACAGAGTGTGAATGCGAGTACTCAAATGCTGAATTGACTTATTCCTTCTAGTATCCTGGATACATCAGCTAGCTAACTTTAGCTCACCTATCCAACAGAAAATCAGCCAACTCTGCATGCGTTTTAAAATCTTTCTGGGCTTTAAGCTGTTTCCATCTCTCAAACGCATCTCCAAGATTTATCCGCTTTCTGTTGTACTTCAGGTCATACAGCTTTTTAGATGGATGTCGAGGCTTTTTAGGTCGGCTAGAGCCTGCGATCTCTGACTCGGTTCGTTTGCTGTCTTCCATGGCTGCAACTGTGTCAATCTCTGGCAACCCGGGGTGACGCAATATTATTGGCTGAACGGGCAGTGGGCGGGGCCACACGGACCAAAACAAAAACAGACATTCTGACAGACAGGGTTGCCAAGTTCGCGATCTAGTTTTCAGCCATTTGCTCACTTTGACCTATTATTTGTTGGTTTAAAACACGAATTTACTGACAACATTAATAATGATATGCTGAATACTGGATTTATCAAAAACAGAGTAAGGGGCTGTTTGCACAACACCATTTTCAATTAAAAACAGAAAACTTTTGGTCGTTCATTTACACAACAATGGCGTTTTGGTGCAAACTTTTGAAAACGGGTTTCAAAGTGCAAGTTTTTAAAAACTATACCGTTATCATCTCTGTGTAAACTGCAAAAACGCAAATCTATGAAAACGATGATGGCATGCACATGCGTATTACGTGTTTAGATACACCTTATTTGTCAACGCGGAATTAAGGTATTTCTGTGAATGTGCGAGACTTTATTAGCCGCTATAGGGAAATTATAAGAATATCAAAGTGCAGTAAACTGTAAAAATAAAGTGAATAGGCATGCGCGTTTGGTGCGAGTGTAGGGCTGGGCGATATATCGCATGCGATTGTCACGCGCAGTTCACCGACAAGCTACGCAACGTCACGTTCATTATCGAAGGCGATTCATCTGCGAAAATGAATGCGATATTGCGTAGCTTGTCGGTGAACTACGGCTCTGTCTATTAAACGCCACTCCATTTGAAAGCAGGTGATGGCGATTTAGCGGTAATCAGGGAACCGGCTTTACTGATGAAATGCGCATGACAATCGCATGCGATATATCGCCCAGCCCTCCGCGAGTGCGTAAAGAATGCATATGCGCAGACGCACAGTCTTTCTTTACAAAGTGACACCGCCATCTACTTGTCTGGCATGCGTAATACAGCGTTTTTGTCATTTCCGCAGATCCGCGTAAACGGGGATAGTTTAGATAACGCTGTCATCTGTAAGAAAAAAAAATCCCATTTTTAGTACATTATTGTTGTGTAAACACTCTAAATAAACAACATCATCACATTCGGAACGTAAGAAATTGAATCGTTAATACGTTTTCACCACCAGATGTCGCGTTTTCAAAACAGTAACAAAGGTGAAGCTTGATGACGCTATGAAGGAGAGTGGAACGATGAGAGATGTCGTTTTCAGCCTCCAGAGATGTGTGGAATTCATGAAACATGATTACGAATGCGGTAATTAATTCGTTTTTGTATTACCTGTACGTTTACTCACACTTTTTTTTTATCATCATAATGAATTAGCTGCAAGGAACATGACATTTAATTTTATATTAGCCTGTTACTGATATGTGATTATTTGTCAAATTATTTGGCGGTTTAATGCTGCGCATTTTTACGTGTTTAAAACAATAAAAAAAATCGTTGCTGAAGTACAAACAAAGTAAAATAGGCTATAACTGTATGTGTAAGACAAAAGTTTTCAATTATCTTAATAGCTTTAAAAGTACTGATATTCGCACAATTTGTATATATGAAATACATAAAATGATTACATAGTATGTTATTTTGACAATTTTAAATCATTTTTTTAGTCTATTCATTTGTGCGGACGGTTGCGCCACCTGACATTTTAGAAATTTAAGACACCAAAACATAAAATATTGTTTATTTTTTGAATGTAGGCCTACTGAAAATTAATTCAAACTAAATAGCTAGAATAAGGTGATACATCATGTCATTAATTTATCAAATTATTTTAAAAGGAAATAACGCACTTGGACACAAAAATAAGCACATCATCATTGGTCCTGTACATAGCATTACGTTTCGTGTATTTATTTATTTATTTGTTGGCACTTTTGGATTTATGATAGGCTATTTAAATATTTTTTTTATCTATTTTATAACACCTGTGTGCACAGAGCTCAAGTTATATTTATATTATCAGTTTAGTGGAGGTCTTTTTAAATTAATATGGGGTGGAGATAAACAAATAAATTATTGCCTAACATATGCTCTCTCTCTCTCTCTCTCTCTCTCAATAGAGCTTGGCAAACTACGTCACTGCGCGTTGCATTCTGGGTAGTCGCCGCCATGTTTTAGGTCACGCTCAGGAGCGTACAATGACAACAAATACAAATCACCAGTTGAAAAAACGACTGTATTTACGTTAATTTTTTAAAGAGCTGCTTGTACTTGCTGAGAATAAATGGACTAATATTTGAATCTCTTTTGTTCATTCGATCGCTCAGTCGTGTGGCCAGGGCACGATATACACACGCATAGAAATCATACTGCTGCCTTCGATTGGACCACACACAGGAGTGATTTCTCTATTGCAGTTTTTAATAACTAAGTTGCACCGATATATCTGCCAGATAAATTAACACAATATAGATTGATCTCAGCCAGCATATCATCATATCGCCCTGATTTCTTCACGTTAAAGCATTACCCTGATAGCACACGTACATCTCAGAGACGTCTATTTGATGTGTGTAGTCACATCTGGAAGATGTATTTTTTAGAGTGTTTGCTCATCTGCAATACGTCTATAGGACGTTTCCTTTCAGATGTCAAATAGACGTTTAGAAGATGTCTTTAAGATGTTTATGATTTAGAATGTATGTAAAACTGACATCTTAAATACGTCTATCAGATGTTTGTAAACAGCAAATGCTTTCCAGATGAAGTGATCTTTAACAGACATCTTGCAGACGTACGTGTGCTATCTGACCGTAATGCAGCTCTGAAATGAATTATATTGTGGAATCGCTACACCAAGTAAGTTTTACTGGACCTAAATGGAACAAATACATGATTTCTTACTGAGAGAAGCTGAACAATGAATCAAAGGTGTGCTGCTTTATGAACACGGAGAGTGATCGCAACAAGCTATCTCAAATAACATTATTCATGGCGGAGCACTTGCATATTCAAGCGGATCAGAAATTAAGAATCTGTAATAAATAAATACAAATGACAAAGCCACATTTTGGTCAAGTTTATTTTAAGTTTTACCATTGTTGTTTCTAAGCTGGAAAGCAGAAAATTAGGGACATTTTAACACATAATGTGAAAAAGCTTAACGTGGTTTAATTTACTAAGACAGTGTTATTAACAAACAAAACATAGTAAACACCAAACTAATGTACAGAAAAGCGGATAAGCAACGCAACACATTTAATAACACATAAGCATTTCCCTCCCGTAAAGAAAACGCTTAATGGACAGTGACATTAAAAACCAAACTTAGTAAACACTACTAAAGCATACTATACAGAAAAATTGGCGTGTGTAGAATTTGATCTTTCAATATCACTTATAGGCTTTAAGCGACGTTAAGCATTTTCCGGTTTTATATGGATGAAAACGTGCTCTAAGCTAGGGTGACCATATTTTGATTACCGAAAACCAGGACACTGGGCCCGGCAATGAGATACTCAAATGATACTCGAAATTTACTCAGAGATGCCTTATAATTTCAATACATTTAAAGTAGGCCTATGCCTCCTCTGTATGAATAGAAAATTGTTATATTACAAAATACTATAACCAAAGACACAAATTCAGATATGCTTCTCAGAGGTTACTCAACATGTTTTATTATGACAAGTTTCAAAAAAACGAATGAAATAATGATAGAAATAATGTCTCTTTTGTATTAGAAAAATAATTAATAACTAAAAAAAATACCTCTGCTATATTAGCAATCCAAATTTAACAGAAAATAGCTCTCACAAACTTACAAATCTAACTAACAAAAAATATCAATCTCTTTAGTTTTCTTCTTCATCCTCGTTTTCCTCTTCATCCTGTTTTTCTTCATCATCCTCCTTGTTTGCCCATCTATATTTTGCTGTAGAGCTGATCTTTCCCAGCAATTTTTTGTTACTTAACAAATAAGAAAGTTAAAAATAAATTTATATAGGCCTGTAAGCTGTTACATCGCAAGGTACAAAGGAAAGCACTGAACTCATAGTAGACGAGAGCTGAAGGTTGCTCTGCTGTTTCACGAAGTATCTGTTATTCAGTTACAGACCACTGCACTGCACAAATCATACTAATGAAAACATATAAACTGTTAACGTTACCTAGAAGTAAACAACTGCAGTTTAGGCATAAGTCAGCCGCGACGCTGAGAATAGTTACCTTTATGGAATAAACCACTAATGTTAATGTCTTGAGATACAATGTGAACTAATATTCTCAGTTGCACGTGCATTATTAATATATGAATATTAACTCATTAAAGGAGTCGTATGTAGGATTGTGGCCTAAACTGGTACTGCAATCACTATAAAAATACTGTAGAGCGGTGTATCCCCTCCCCCTACCCCCTGACTCGAGGTTGCCAGATGAGCTGCAGGATTCAGCAGAAACGTAGGCTGCTTCAATGAGCTTCCAATGGCAAGTGACGAAGACGTACACAGTAAGTTTTTTTTCTGTTAATTCTGTTTATGCTTCATGAGAGATATTTTGATAAGTAATTATGTATTTAAAAATTGTCATTAGTTAAATATAATCGTAAAGATTTATGCTCGTATGTGACAGTATATCGTAAAGATGTATGCTCCAGTACTCGTATGTGACAGTATAATCGTAAAGATTTATGCTCGTACGTGACAGACAGAACAGTAACTGTTAGTCTAACTTGTAACGTTATTTATCTGTCATTAATGTAAGTACAAGCACAAGCCTATGTCACTATGTGTAACCAATATCAAAGATACAGCTATTCATTTAGCTGATGCTATAAGTGAAAGTGGCCAGCTGTATTTTTTTACTTACCCTGCAGCACACGTCCATAACGCTAAAATATGTGAAAGAAATAAAAGTGGTACTGACTACTGACCGATTTGAAAGTGTTTCAGATGATGCACATACAATACTGGAAGTGATGGTGCAGTCAGGTGGTGCTTCTTCAAGTCTCTCTAATTGCACAGCAAAATAAGAACATTTCTTTAATTGATTCTCGTTTTCTCCGTGGAATCTGTGCCACAGTCTAAAAGATGATTAATCTGGAAGCCTTGTTCTCGCAAAAGGAGCTGCTTGTAATCACAGCATGACTCTGAACTGACGTCAACGTACATCTTATTTGCTGTTCAGCATTTACATTTCCCTGCTGTGTTCAATTCCAGGAAACAAGATGACGTCAGCTGCACTGTGAGTGGGCAGCGCATTCATGCATTTCAGAGAGAGAGAGCGACAGAGGTGCTGAAAGAAACGAGTGAGGGTAACAGAGAAACTCAACAGGAAGCTAAAAATTCACTTATGTGAAAATTTCATTTTTAGCCTGTTGCATGCTGTAGAGATGACTCACGGCAAGAATATAATAAGAGAACAGATTCAATACCCAAGAAATCGTACATTATATTCTCAGCACCATCTCTGTGTGTCTCTACCAAAACTTTAAAGTTTTGTTTGGACATTTGAAATGTTGTTTGTCTGTTCATATTCTCTGAACATTGTCAAATCAAATTTAAAATTACCCAACCAAATACAGAGGAGGTTTTTTGAAGATTTAAAAGAGGTATTTAAAGCAATTTTCAATGTTAAACAGGTGAAGAGCACATAATGTCCACAAAAAACAGCAGATGTACCTGATTCTGTCTCATCAGTCACAGCCATATATAGTGAGCTGAAAGCTAGTGTGTCTCTCTCTGCTGTCAGCATGCAATGATGCCCAAACCACAAGCTAAGTGTGCAGTCACTGTCAGGGCCATTGACATCACTATGACATCATTAGCCCCTGATGTCAGTAACGCAGTGGGCTAGCGGAGCCAGCCCTTCCTTCCCCCACCCCCCTCTGCCGTCATTCACACATTTGACAGTGAACCGGACCAAAGCAGACTATAGAAGCAAAGACAGTTTTTTTATGTATAGGACTGTCTTTGGATTTTGTTTTCTATTACGGTTTAAAAAAATAATATGTTTATGTACAATGACATGTGGTATTGTTTTGGAAAGCCTACTTTTTATTTCAAGCAGCAGTGCTGACATGAATTTATGCACAAATGTTCTTTGGGAGGCTGTGAATTGCATAAAACCAGTTAGGAACATTTACGGATC
>JAOTNS010000780.1:0-62637 GCA_028476615.1 Culter alburnus
TATGTGTACCGAGTTTTATACTTATGTGCAAGCGTGTTTGATATATGGACCACGTTTTCTGACCAATTCAAGGGGGCGTGTCGAGCCCTCCTGCCACGCCCGGGTACCAGCTTCTGCCCGGCCCTGATGGCCGCGGGTTCCAATGTATGTGCAAAGTTTCATGAGTTTTCGAGCATGGTAAGGGCCCCAAAATGCCCGAATAGTTGGAAAAAAAAAATAAAAAAAAATAATAATAAATATAGCTGCGAGCAGCGATGACGGGCCAAAGCCCGGTGGCACCGCCACCCCGGTGGCTTCAGGTCAACTGTGCACAGCGGGCAATGGGCATTTAAAACGGTTAAACATAAAAGTACTATGTCAATATCACACCACATTTACTGCAGCAGCTTTTACTTCAAACTTCAGCCATGTTTTTAGTGTTTTTGGTCCAAACAGCATATTATTAACTTTTAACCATTTCAACTACCAGAAGACTGCTATTACACTACAATTGTCCACTATAGATCGGGTACCAGCTTTTCTCCGGCTGTAATGGCCGCGGGTTCTGACCCGTGTGCAAAATTTCAAGAGTTTTTGAGCATGTTAAGGGCCCCAAAAACCCCAAAAACTTAGAAAAAAAATAATAATAATAATAATCCTAAAGAAAACAAAAGGGCCTTCAGCCCCTTACAGGGCTTTGGCCCTAATAATAATCCTAAAGAAAACAATAGGGCCTTCAGCCCCTTGGGCTTTGGCCCTAATAATATAGCTGCAAGCAGCGATGGCGGGCCCAAGCCCAGTGACACCGCCACCCCGGTGGTTTCAGGGTAACTGTGCACAGCGGGCATTAGGCATTTAAAATAGTTAAACATCAAAAGACTATGTCAAATTCACTCCACATTCACTCAACAAGGTGGCGCTATAGAACCCCTCCTCCCTGCCCGTTTCTAAGGTTTTGCCCATGTCTACTGGATAGCAATTCTGATGTGTTTCAACTTTCATACAATTTTAAGCTTGCTAAGAGTCTCAAATGCATCCAAAATGAATAATAAAGTTTTATGTGTTGCCAAGGCAACAGTGTTTAAGATATCACAATTCTTTTCAAAGGACTACATCTGCCATGTTTAAACATTATTCTGATGAAGTTTGAAGCAAATCGGGTAAAAATAAGATGGTGATCTCAAAAGCATGCTGAAAGTAACACATTTTCTGCTGCCAGTTGGTGGCCCTATAACTTTGACTCACAATAGTCACATCCATGTGATCAGCCTTGTACAATGACACACAGCCGAAGATTCATCAAAATTAATTAATGTATGCAGAAGTTATAACACTTTGTTTCCCTTTTCTTGCCATAAATTTGTTGCCTCGCCACGGCCAAACCGTATGAGGTATCCAAAATCCATTTTCAATTAAACAACTTCAATGTGTTAGCACCAAGTTAAAAGGTTTGGTGTAAATTGTATAAACCCTGTAGGAGTAGTAGTATAAAATTCATAGCCTGTTTTTTCAAAAAATTAACATTCCAACCAAAATAGCTGACTTCCTGTTGGTCGGAGCTAATGAGTGTAAATTAGAAAATTGTCCGGCTTGATGAGGACAATATGTGTACCGAGTTTGGTGACTGTAGGAAAAACGAACCCCCCCACTTTTGTCAAAAGGTAGCGCTACTGAGTCCCTCCACCACGCCCATTTCTATGGCTTTGTCTATGTGTACTGGTTGACAATATTGATGTGTGTGTGTGTGTGTGTGTGTGTGTGTGTGTGTCGAGTTTCATGCAATTTGAAGCATGTTAAGAGCCTCAAAAACACTCCAGAATATTATTAAAGTTTGACGTGTTGCCATGGCAACAATATTTAAAATATCAAAAATCCTGTCACAGGTCTACATCTGCTGTGTATTGACATTACACTGATGAAGTTTGAAGCAAATCAGGTAAACATAACAGAGTGAACTCAATGTATTTTGAAAGTGACACACTTCCTGCTGCCAGCTGGTGGCGCTATAACTTTGACTCACAATAGTCACATCCATGTGATCGGACTCCTATACTGAACACACCGCTGAAGTTTCATGAACAATCAATCAATGTATGCAGGCATTATAACACATTTCCTGTTTCCCTTTTATCACCATAAATTCATTGCCTCGCCACGGCCAAACCATTCAAGATATCAAAAATCCGCTTGCAATTTTTAATCATCAATGTCTTGACTTCATGCTGACCGAGTTTGGTGGTAATCGGAATAATCGCCTAGGAGGAGTATATCAAATTCCAGAGAATGCGTTTTTCAAACAACCCGTAATAGCTGACTTCCTGTTGGGGTGGCATTTAACTTAGAGCATGAAAGTTGTTCGGCCCGATGAGGTCTATATGTGTACCGAGTTTCATACTAATACGTGCAAGCGTTTTTAATATATGGACCAAATTTTCGGACTTTTTCAAGGGGGCGCTGTCGAGCCCCCCTGCCACGCCAGGGTACCAGCCTCTGCGGCATCCTAATGGCCGCAGATTCCAATGTGTGTGCCAATTTTCAAGAGTTTTTGAGCATGTTAAGGCCCCCAAAAAGCCCTGGAAGACGGGAAAAAAAAAAAATATATATATATATATAGCTGCGAGCAGCGATGACGGGCCAAAGCCCTGTGGCACCGCCACCCCGGTGGCTTCAGGTCAACTGTGCACGGTGGGCAATGGGCATTTAAAACGGTTAAACATAAAAGGACTATGTCAATTTCACACCACATTTACTGCAGCAGCTGATGCTCCTATAATGACAAACCACAAAAGCTACATGCATGAGATCGTTTAAATTGAGATGACTTTCATGTCACAGAATGTTATAAGTCAATTTCAAATGAGTGCAGAATATCACCCTAATCTGAAATGTCTGTGTTTTTTCTCAGACAACACCTATAAAAATTCTAGAGCAAATTACATACTGTTATTTGTGCAAACTCCATAGTGCTCTGAAAAAACTAATCCAGCCTTAATGTGAATGTCTGTGATTGCTGATGATGTATCCACCTTATTCCAACGCCCCATGACGCTTTGCACAAATTATGGGAGTAATTTCCGTTAAGCTGTAAACAGTCAGTGATAGACACTATGAATGCAGTAATGTGTTTTAATTTTAAACTGGGTACAATGAGATGACATTATTCTACTCACCCTTCAACCAACAAACAATAAATGGACATTTAAAAGTGTGAAAGCATCAACAAGGTAATTTTAACAGGCCATGAAAAGGTGTGATTCTTTCCACAGCAATAACGGATGGGTTGAACATATGCTATAGTGATATATATGCATTATGTAATACGTTGCCTTAATAAAAATGTTCATGAACTTCAGCATTGTGTGATACTATTTCAAAGTGATTTCCATTTTAATGAATTGTATTTACCTGTGAAACAAACCTGGAAAGAGACGTGAGGCTTTGAGGAGATTCTTTGTGCATTCCAGTGAATTATTAATGGGATATATTGTAAATTATATAGAGAGAACAGACCACAAATGTGCAGTATATGCTGTCCTTTTTGATACTATTATAGCAGTATGCAAAGAGACAAAATAAAATAATCGGGAGGATAGAAAGCAGCTGCTGAAAAGAGCTCTTGCCATAGATATTCTTGTTATAACATGTTATGTTACAATACCAAGCGTTATGTAATTCTCATGATGTCTGAAAATAAAACATGAAAGAAAAATTGACAGCTGATTCAGTCAAGCTGACAGATAAGCTTTAATTGTACGGCAACCTTATGATTTGAAACGATAAGTTTCAGTCTTTTTGAATGGAAGTTCACCAAACCGGAAGTGGAACCCGTAATTCGAAACGCAGTAGGCTAGTCAGGAATAAGGCTAGTCAATAATCCTCACACTTCATGTTTTTGACCTCCCTGAGCTGTTGTTTGTGCACCAATCTTATGCACCAAAAGCATGCTTTTGCAGTGTGTTTTTATATTTGAATTAACCCTTATTATCAAACTAATAATGTACTACTATGTTGTCAGTGGCCTACAAATGAACTGGCCTGATTAGCTGCTTCAGATGTGTTTGATTAAGGGTTGGGAATAAACTCTCAAGCACAGTGAGTCTGCAATAAAAGGGTTAAATAACTGATCAAGGCTGTAAAACTCTCTCTCTCACTTTCACTCACACAACACACACACACACACACACAGAGGGAGGGGGTAGGGGGGTTGGACAGAGAGCCTACGTCTAAGTGTGTGCGTAAATGTGTGTGAAAAATCCACATTTAAACCAAAATATCTGATTTTGACTGTAAATGAGAAAGTTGTCCAGTTTAATGAGAACAATAAGTGTACCGAGTTTGGTGACTGTAGGTTAAACTAAACCCCCCACTTTTGTCAAAAGGTGGCGCTGCAGAGCCCCTGCTCCCCGCCTATTTCTAAGGCTTTGCCCATATCTACTGTATGACAATAATGATATGTGTGTTGAGTTTCATCCAATTTGAAGCATGTTAAGGGCTTCAAAAATGCCCAAGAATATTATAAAAGTTTGACGTGTTGCCAAGGCAACTATGTTTGAGATATCACGATTCTTTTCAAAGGTCTACATCTGCCATGTTTTGACATTATTGTGGTGAAGTTTGAAGCAAATTGGATAAAAATAAGATGGTGATCTCAAAGCATTTTGAAAGTGACACACTTCCTGCTGCCAGTTGGTGGCGTTATAACTTTGACTCACAATATCCACATCCATGTGATCGGACTACTACAACCAACACACTCGTGAAGTTTCATTAAGATCAATCAATGTATGCAGAAGTTATAACACACTTCCTGTTTCCCTTTTCTCAACATAAATTCGTTGCCTCGCCACAGCCAAACCGTTTGAGATATCAAAAATCCGCTGGCAATTTTTCATCATCAATGTCTTGACTTCATGCGGACCGAGTTTGGTGGTGATCGGATTAATTGCCTAGGAGGAGTATATCAAATTACAGAGCATGCGTTTTTCAAACAACCCGTAATAGCTGACTTCCTGTTGAGGTGACGTATAACTTAGAGTATGAAAGTTGTTTGGCTCGATGAGGTCTATATGTGTACCGAGTTTTATACTTGTATGTGCAAGCGTGTTTTGATATATAGACCACGTTTTCGGACCCAATTCAAGGGGGCGCTGTCGAGCCCCTCTGCCACGCCCGGGTACCAGCTTCTGCCCGGCTGTAATGGCCGCGGGTTCTGACCCGTGTGCAAAATTTCAAGAGTTTCTGAGCATGTTAAGGGCCCCAAAAACTTAGAAAAAAAAAAATATATATATATATATATATATATATAGCTGTGAGCAGCGATGGCGGGCCCAAGCCCGGTGGCACTGCCACCCCGGTGGCTTCAGGGCAACTGTGCACAGCAGGCAATAGGCAGTTAAAACGGTTAAACATTGAAGGACTATGTCAAATTCACTCTACATTTACTGCACTATAAGGTGCCGCTATTGAGCCCCTCCTCCCTGCCCGTTTCTAAGGCTTTACCCATGTCTACTGGCTAACAATCATGATGTGTGTGTGGAGTTTCAAACAATTTGAAGCATGCTAAGAGTCTCAAAATCATCCAAAAGGAATATTAAAGTTTGATGCGTTGCTAAGGCAACAGTTTTTGAGATATCACAATTATTTTCAAAAGGACTACATCTGCCTTGTTTTAACATTATTCTGATGACGTCTGAAGCAAATCGGGTAAAAATAAGAGGGTGATCTCAAAGCATGCTGAAAGTGACACACTTCCTGCTGCCAGTTGGTGGTGCTATAACTTTGAATCACAATAGTCACATCCATGTGATCAGCCTTGTACAACGAACACACAGCCAAAGATTCATCAAAATCAATTAATGTATGAAGAAGTTATAACACTTTGTTTCCCTTTTCTTGCCATAAATTCGTTGCCTCACCACGGCCAAACCGTTTGAGATATCCTAACATCTGTTTGCAATTAAACAACTTCAATGTGTTAGCACCAATTTAAAAAAGTTTGGTGCAAATTGTATAAACCCTGTAGGAGTAGTAGTATAAAATTCATAGCCTGTTTTTAAAAAAAAAAAACACATTCAAACAAAAATAGCTGACTTCCTGTTGGTCGGAGCTAATGAATGTAAATTAGAAAATTGTCCGGCTTGATGAGAACAATATGCGTACCAAGTTTGGTGACTGTAGGAAAAACTAACCCCCTCACTTTTGTCAAAAGGTGGCGCTACTGAGCCCCTCCACCACGCCCATTTCTATGGCTTTGTCCATGTCTACTGGTTGACAATATTGATGTGTGTGTTGAGTTTCATGCAATTTGAAGCATGTTAAGAGTCTCAAAAACACTCAAGAATATTATTAAAGTTTGATGTGTTGCCATGGCAACAATATTTAAAATATCAAAAATCCTGTCACAGGTCTACATCTGCGGTGTATTGACATTACACTGATGAAGTTTGAAGCAAATCAGGTAAAAATAACAGAGTGAACTCAATGCATTTTGAAAGTGACACACTTCTTGCTGCCAGTTGGTGGCGCTATAACTTTAACTCACAATAGTCACATCCATTTGATCAGACTCCTATAACGAACACACAGCTGAAGTTTCATAAACATCAATCAATGTATGCAGACATTATAACACATTTCCTGTTTCCCTTTTCTCACCATAAATTTGTTGCCCCGCCACGGCCAAACCGTTTGAGATATCAAAAATCTGCTGGCAATTTTTCATAATCAATGTCTTGACTTCATGCTGACTGGGTTTGGTGGTGATCGGATTAATCGCCTAGGAGGAGTATATCAAATTCCAGAGAAGAAAACAAAAGGGCCTTCAGCCCTTTACAGGGCTTTGGCCCTAATAATAATCCTAAAGAAAACAAAGGGCCTTCAGCCCTTTACAGGGCTTTGGCCCTAAAAATAATAATAATAATCATCCTTAGGGGATCAAGAGGGCCATGCACTAATTTGCTTGGGCCCTAATAATAATCCTAAAGAAAACAATAGGGCCTTCAGCCCTTTGGGCTTCGGCCCTAATAATCCTTAGGGGATCAATAGGGCCCTTCGCCATTTCATTGGCTTGGGCCCTAATAATCCTAAAGAAAACAAAAGGGCCTTTAGTCCTTAGGGCTTTGGCCCTAATAATAATCCTAAAGAAAACAAAAGGGCCTTCAGCCCTTTTTTAGGGCTTTGGCCCTAATAATAATAATCCTTAGGGGATCAAGAGGGCCCTTCGCCATTTCATTGGCTTGGGCCCTAATAATCCTAAAGAAAACAATAGGGCCTTCAGCCATTCAGCTTTGGCCCTAATAATATAAAATAAAATAAAATAAAATAAAATAAAATAAAATAAAAAAAATTAACAGTGTGGTTGTGATTGCTTTGTGTCTCGTGCAGTGCTTACCTGCATGAGTATTTCCCGACAGATTTTTTCTCAAATTAGAAGAGTTGCTGCTTCAGTATGTCGTGCTTTCACAAAATTCTATCTATTGTTCTTCAAATTATACAACTGAGAGAACAACAAAATGAAGAACCAATAAGCTTAAAGTTAATCTTATAGCACTCTCTACTTGTGTGGTACTGCACTTACCAGTAAAGTGTAATGTCAGAATAATAATTCAAGCAACTCATAAGCATTAAATGAAAAAATAAAGACTTAATAATTTTGTTTAAAAATATTAAATAATTGTACATGCATAAACTGTAAGGTAGAAACGTGACCTCCATCATTTTGAATTTTGAATGTTTTGGGGTCAAAATGATGAAGCATGTGACATATTATTGATATCTTTTAACAATTTCTTAGGTTGAATCACCACCCATGCAGTAGTGCCGCATCAACCATCAAATCCCAGTTCTCTCCATATTTTATGATGCGTTGTGTTCTTCTGTGCATATTGGCCAGAAGGTGGCGGAAGAGGTTTGTGTTAGGTGTATGTTAAGAATAGAAGAGTAAAAGTCAGAAGCGTTCCACCTGCTGCTGCATGTGCTGTACTGTTATACTACTTGCTTTGGTTAATTAAAGTATTCTTTGTTTTCGAATGCCTCCTCATTGCTTCTTACCAAGGTTATAACAAATTGGTGACAAGGTATTTTTTGTTTTGAGGATGGCAGCTGTTTCTACATTTCCCGCGTCATTTTTGCCATGTCCTGGAGAACCAGCTTTGCTTGTTGTTGGTGCTTCTGGAGATGATGCCCTGGAGACCTACTGGTAGGTGAGGGTGTATGTACTGACAGGTAAGGAGGTCTCCAGGGCAGGTCCTGGGACTCTAGGCGCCAAGGTGGGTCAGGAGCCTCGGGCAGCCAAGGCGGATCAGGAGTGTCAGATAGCCATGAGAGTTCGGGAGCCCTGGTGGGGTGGGTCAGGAGAGTCGGCCTGCCATGGTGGGTCAGAGGCCGTGGGCGGCCAAGGCGGGTCGGTAGCCATGGGCGACCATGGTGGGTCAAAGTTCGTGGGCGGCCATGACGGGTCAGAGTTCGTGGGTGGCCATGGCGGATCAGAGTTCGTGGGCGGCCATGGTGGGTAAGAAGCCGGTTCATGGTGGGCTGGATTTGGCTCGTCGAAGGCCGGAGCGGGCTTGTGGGCTGCTGGAGTTGGGCTCTGGTGCGGAGCCTGGAGCTGACTCGGGCTCTGGTGCGGAGTCTGGAGCTGACTCGGAGTCTGGAGCGGCCTCGGCGAAGACTGGAGTGGCATCGAGAAAGACTGGAGCGGCCATCTTGTCCGTAGACACTGGCAGAGCGGCCATCTTGTCCGTAGACAGTGGTGGACTTGAATGCGTAGCAACCGGCGGGCTTGAGTGTGAAGAGGCCAGTGGAGGCTTCGGAATTCCAGCTGTTCGTGCTGACA
This sequence comes from Culter alburnus, assembly GCA_028476615.1. Taxonomy (NCBI): domain Eukaryota; kingdom Metazoa; phylum Chordata; class Actinopteri; order Cypriniformes; family Xenocyprididae; genus Culter; species Culter alburnus. The sequence continues at coordinate 8,813 of JAOTNS010000780.1, forward strand.
TCAGCGGTGGATTGTCCACATTGGACAATAATCCTCTCTGCTCTCGGACGGATCCAGAGATGTGACGTGACTCTGAGCGATCAGCGGAGACGTGATGTGACTCTGGGCGATCAGCGGAGACGTGACGTGACTCTGGGCGATCAGCGGAGACGTGACATGACTCTGGGCGATCAGCGGAGACGTGACGTGACTCTGGGTGATCAGCGGAGACGTGACGTGATTCTGGGCAATCAGCGGAGACGTGACTTGATTCAGGAAAATCAACTGTGACTTGACTTGGCTCAGGAAGTTTAACTTGGACTTGATTTGGCTCACGAAGATCAACGGTGACTTGACTTGGCTCATAAAGATAAATAGGCAATATCCAGAAACTTCTGAATATGGTCCTCGAGGGTACAATTACCTTGACGAAGGCGGACGAGATGTATTGCTGGGTCCATGCTGAGGCTGGAAACACTCAAAAAGCCGCTGGATCCCGGTATGGCGAAGTCTTCTGTAACAAAGCGGGAAACAGGTTCGAATCCAAATGCAAGCTTTATTGAATGAGAGCGTAGTAGTACAGGCCAGGTCAAAACAGGGGCAAACAGGAACAGCAAGGGATAGGCAGAGTCGTGGTCACAGTACAGGCAGTAGATCGGGGCAGGCAGATATCATTCACAGTCCAGGTAACAATATACAGTCCAAAGGTATGCAGCAGAGAATCGTAAATGGATAACAGACAGGATTGTAACAGGCAGGCAGGCATACAGGATAACAACACTCAGAATTGTACACAAGGGTGAAACAAGACTTTGCAATGATGTGTGGTGAATGAGAGTCTTGTATATTCCGGTTAATGTGCTGCAGCTGGGTGTGGTGATTAGTGTGGAGTGTGTGCAGGTGACTGGCAAGGAGGATTATGGGAATTGGAGTCCGGGAAGTGACAGGAATCGTGACACTGTTGAACAAGCCAAATTATTAATGAGTAATTGTTCTGTACCTGTGCAAGTGATACATGCAAAGCCTCCACCTGCAGCTGTACGTCACCGTCGTAGACCGCCTCCAAAGCCACCGTCTACAGCGTGTTCTTCAAAGCCTTCATCTGCTGCACCTGTTTATATATACCGCCCTGTGAATATTATCATTGTGAATCTAAGAAACACCTCGCGAATAACTGTAGCTGTCCTGCTGCATCAGCAAAGTGTAATAATTGTCAAAAGATGGGACATTATTCGTGAGTGTGTCATTTGGGACAAACTCGCTCAGTGCGTGAAATTGACTTGCCTAAAGTTCAGATTCTTTATATGCATGACTCGCTATCTGATAAAATTTGGTGCACTGCTGTCATTACGACCGCAACTACGTCTGTGCCCTTCGAGCTTACTGGATCATCTGTTTCTATCTTGCTGAAGATCATGTATGAAACACACTTCAAGAAAGATGCTTTGCTGCCTCCTTCATTGAAACTGGTGACGTACTCTTGTGCTCTGATTCACGTACTTGGATGCTTACCTGTCACTGTCTCTAAGGATGACATCACCTGCTCCACAACGTTCTTTGTGGTTGAATCGGGTACAGCTTTGCTTGGGATGGATCTTATTTATGGATTACATCTCCGTTTCTAAAGCAATTCAGTTTTGCCAGCGCAGACTTCAACTCCTGTGCTGCGATTGTCTGCTTTGATGCCTTCAGCTGCTTTGGGATGCGTATAAGGCTTTGTGCACAGAGTAAAGATTTCTTCAGCTGTCACTCCTGTGCGCCAGAAACTCCGCTGCTTACCTTTTTCTGTTAGAGATGCAGTCAGTGAGGAAATCCATCGCCTTCTTGATTTGGGCATTATCGAGAGAGTGGACGCTTTGCCGTGGGTCTCCCCGATAGTAGTAGTACAGAAGAAGTTGGGTGCTATTCGAATGTGCGTGGATTTGCGAGAACCCAACAAGGCTGTAGTTATGGATAGCTATCCATTACCACACACTGAGGATCTGTTGTCTTGTGGAGTGACTTTTTTCCACTATCGATTTGGAGAGTGCTTATTTATATTTGAAAGGCCCTTCAGGATAAAGAAATCAATGTGGCAGAGCACCTTTTTTAAAGCTTTGGAGGTGAAGCCCAATTTTGCCCCTGCTGTGATTGCTTGCTGTTCCAATTTATCATAACATTTGTCTCACTAAAGGTAACATTTTGGAGCCAGTTGAGGCAGTACTTGTGCCAGATGACAACAATGATGCACTGCCACACAAGCAAGACCCTCAGGGTGGAGAACAAATAAGAGAGCACCTTGCTGCAGCAGTCTCTGCACCTGGCAGAGATGACATTATCAATGTGACAGCATTCAGGGATCATGACTACATTCAGCTGTAGTGAGAATCCTCTGCTGAACAGATTTCTGCAATCTGGAAAAAATATTAATATTAGTTAATAATTAAATAATATAACTAAATATTAATATTAGTTACCTGATTCAAGAAACTCTGTTTTCACATTAATAGAATAAGCATACAATAACTTCACGTGTCAGAAGAGGTTCCTTAATGTAAATACATAATTATATTTCACATTTGAATTATAGAATTACTGATGTATGTAGTATTATCAAAAAAAACCTAATGAACTTATCCCCTGTAACCAATCATTTAAAAACCTGTATTGCTTACAATAGTAAAAAAGTTCAATAACCATTTGTTATTATTATTATTTTGTTTTACAAATTGACATTTTATTAACAATTCTCTCCAGCAGATTCATCAATTTGTCCTCTCTTTCCTCTGATCTTCTTTGCCTGGCCTCAGACCTCTCTGCCTCTTTATCCAGGAACTCCAAAACGGGATCCCTACGCTGTCTTTTTGCTGGCAAAGGGGTAGCCTCACTGTCACCTCTTTCAAGCAGGTCTATGGAGCTGGATGGTGGTGTGGTGGAAGTGGATGCTGAAGCTATCAGAAGAGGAGGCTGAATTGATGGCCTCCCCCCAATAGCTTCATGCATCAAACCACTTCCAGCTTTCTGCAGTTGTCTCCCTTGACTCTGTACCCACACCTGATGGTGGCTGCTTTAGTTCCTGCAAATATTTTGGGAAAGGATAAGAGTGAAATTTATGTCAGATCTACCATTTCATGTAACGAAAACATGCAGTGTCTAGTATTTGTTAAACTCCAAAAAGGAAAAATGACTATAAAAATAGTCCATAAAAATTGTGCAGATATATTGAATAGTTTTGAGCTGTACTGTTGACAGGAAAGCTGACACAACACATATTTACATACCAGCATGCATGAAAAAGTGTTAACAGTTATTAAAGGGTTAGTTCACCCAAAAATTAAAATATTCTGTCATTAAGTACTCACCCTCATGTTGTTCCACACCTGTAACACCTTCATTCATCTTCAGAACACAAATTAAGATATATTTTTGATGAAATCTGAGGGTATCTGGTCCACACATAGGCAGCAACGACATTAGTACCTTTCTGTGCTTCGAAAGGTGCAAAGACATTGATTAAACTATAGTGGTTCAAGCTTAATGTTATGAAGCGACAAGAATACTTTTTGTGTGCAAAAAACAAAACAAAAATACTAACTTTATTCAACAAATTCATCTGTCGCCTGTTATACTGCTACGCTATTTTCGTTGCAGAGCTTCAGTGTTTCTCGCCACTTCATAATATTAAGGTTGAACCACTGTATTTTAATCGATGTCTTTAGTACCTTTCTGGACCTCAAAAGGTGCAATGTTGTTGCTGCCTATGTGTGGATCATATACCCTCGGATTTAATAAAAAAATATCTTAATTTGTGTTCCGAAGATGAACGAAGGTCTTGCGGGTTTGGAACGACATGAAGGTGAGAAATTAATGACAGAAATTTAATTTTTAAAGTGCACAAGTCACACTGAATAATTTCATTAAGCTATTTGGAGCTTGACACCAGAAGTAGTAAAAATTACGAAAATAACATGCATTACTTTTTATTTTTGTTACTAATTGAAAAGAAAAAACTTTGTATGTTTTTTTTCAGGTTTTCCCACTTTTTCGAAACCCTTGCTGGGGTGATTTTGTCATTGAGACCCATTTCTTTAAGGACATGTCAGGGTTCTGCCCTGGCAGCCTAATTTGTGTTGTCTTTGTTTCATGTCTCTATGTTTGCATTGTGTGTCAGTACATGGCTTTGTCTTTGTTTGTGTTTGCCATGTGCTCCTCTGTTCCCGCCTCCTTGTTTCCAGTTTCCACACCCTCTTGTTTAGTCGTTGTTCAGTCCTCATTTGTATTAGTGTGCTCACCTGTTCCTTATGTTCTCTGCTCCCTTTCTTGTTGAGTCCTTGTTCGTCTGAGGGTTGTCACCTGTTCCTCATGTTCTTTGCTCCCTTTATATTGTGCCCACTTTCCCTCATGTCTTTGCCAGTTCGTTATACCTTGTGTCTCTGTGTGCTAGTCTTCTTGTTACTAAAGTCTGTAGTGTTTTTGTAGAAGTTAGTTATAGCCTTTTGTTATTCTAGTCGTGTCTTGATCTGCCTTGTCCCTAACCATCTGTCTTGCCCCTAACCATCTATCTTGTCAAGTCTAGTCCTGTTTGCTGTGTCTCTGGTATCCCCTAGTCCTGTCCAGCAGGCTGACCTTCCCTGGCCACTCTCTTGGTCTACCAAGCAGCAAGACCAGTGCAGTGCCTGTGAGACCACAAGTGATTATCTTCTCGAACTGTGTGTTCCTGCCTGGGCTATGTTGTTTCTCACCAGCCTTGAACTGCCATACCATCTCTGCTCCCCAACCTCCTGTCATCCTGGGTTGGACTCAGCAGCCACTGTCTCTCAGCCTGCCTGTACTGTTTGGACTGTGTTCACATCCTCACCTCAATATCTTGTCTAACGTCTTGTCTTGTCAATAAACTTGTAACACTCATCCTGCGTTTAATTCTTCCCTCATAGATCCCTGACAGATCAGCTCTGAAACACAAACAGTTTACAAATTCAGCCCTCAAAGAATGATAAAGGTTCATTTAACATGCACTCATTTAAGGACTTAATAAATGTTATAACATTTATAATAACAGTTAATTTGATATCAAAATCTTTGTGAAGCTGTCCTACAGACATAATTGTGTTATGTAGTATATGATAAGAAAAACCACTAAAATAATAAAAAATTATATTACAAGTGCTGTAAACATTGTAAATAAATGAATAAATAAATAAAAAATACTCCATTGCATAAATCATTGTATCAGTTTCTCATGAAGGCAACATTTGATAGCAGCAACTATCCTGAAAGTAGCATTTGACTAAACTGTAATTCAATAAAAAGATAACATTTTTACTTGCGTGCGGACGAATGAAAATTTGGCAATTGAAGCTTCCTCTAAAAGCAGCCTTTGAGTGTGCACCGGTTGTACACTCATTACTGTGGTGCATTGTAGGATTTAATGAGTGCACACTACAAAGTTCACTATATTTTCGGACACCACTATAAATGGCTGACCCCTCAAATATAGCCCTATTTAAGGGTATAGGGGCGATGATGATGGCGAACGCAGTTCATCCATCTACTTCCGAATGTGGCTACAGTGTAGTATCATACAGGTATAAATTTGTTTTAACTTTATTATTAAATTGTTTAATTAAGGTTTACACATGCTAGTTTTCATGACAGAGCTCAAGATAAATTTATTCATTACCAGTACTGGAGCTGCTAGTTTGATAAGTTTCAAATGATTATTAAACAGCAAGCCCTTCCTGCGCACCGAGTGTCCGAATTCACTCACTCATTTTCATTCACTCCTTCAAGTGGACTGTATTAGTGGACTAATGTAGGGAATAGTGAATAAGGTTATAGGGGTGATTTCGGACACAGCCATACTCTGGGTTGGCTGAATTTACTCCCTGACATGTTTTTGGAACCAGCATACCTCGAGTAAGCAAGGTTTGACAGTAAGTTAACCTTGTGTAACCCAGGTTACCAATATTCTATTGAGCTGGGAGTAGTTATTTTCATGAGCTCTGAAGCTGCCAATAAGAGCATTTCATATATATTGAAGAATTGACCAATCACGAGTGAGAATGCAGTGTGGTATTACAAATTTAAGAATCTTTTTAAGATCTGTGGATCCTACGTCCTGACATAACATCACATGAAATACTAAGGTGAAGTACATTGTATTTAGCATTTTAAGGTAAAAATAACAACATCAGATGAATGATTCTGTTTAGCAAAGTTTCCAGCAAGAGTTTTCTGCCAGTTCCTGTTCTCTTTATTGTATGTCTCTAATGAGTCAGATTACTGAAATTCTCACTTTTTGTCGTTAATGGCTCTTGGAGCCCCTGTCCCATTCTTTGAATAGGTATGCTGATTGGATTAGGACTTGCGACACTCTAGAGTCTGGGGCGGGTTCCTATACCTAAATACTTCATTTGCATGCTTGTTTAAGGTCATCTCTCTGGTTCTTTGTCTCTATCCCTAAGCACTGCCCCCTAAAATGTATATAAACTTCAATGTACACTGCCTTAGTTAGACTTGGATGACTACAGCGATGCACAGCGCATTTCTCAATAAAGAGTAACTTCTGCTTGAAAGATATCCCAACGTCTCCTGGTCTCTGCTTCGACGAGAAAAAAGTTTCCTACAGCAGCATAGCACATTTTTTTCCCCTGTAATTCGCACGCAGTTAGTGCGTGCTTTCTCTCTCTATTGCTTTGGCAGAAAAGAAGTGAGCGGAGGCGTTTCAGGTCTCTTCTATTAAAATGTAAAAATCTGCTTAATCAAGTAGACATATTTGATCAAAAGGAAAAGAAAACCCAGAGTGATATTCGTCCAGAGACGCTGTATTGAGAAAGAGTTGATGAGACTGTTACGTCGTTTGGTATCACACGATTGCTGAGAGGATGCCTCGTTTAACATGTGTACGGTGTGTTATCCATTGATTTAAGTGTTCACACAGAAGCAAAAGACATTTTCGATTGGAAATTTATTTCAAGAAGTTTGTGAGTGAAAGATAAAGTGGAAATTGAGTTCTTTGGAGCTACAAGGGATAAAAAACGGTCAAGTTCATCCATGGTCTTGGTTAGTCAACAACGTTATTTCATGTGTTTATATTAAATAATATCTGAGAAAGGTTTATATAAGTGAAATATGAAAAAGGATGCGGCAATTGAGTTCATTTATGAATCGTAAATGTATGTTGCAAGACCACGTGATATGCTTATGTGTTAGTGTAAAATGAGATCGTCATATTGTTGCTAAATGTTGTGATATGTGTATTTTCTGAAAATGATATTAATGACGGTTTTGTGACCACGGAATGGAGTTCCTAGATTCCCGGATTTCGTCCAAACTTTCGTGTTCACGGAGGGAGTGAGGACTGGCGAGCCACACAGAGTTCTCAAGAAGTGCTACTGAGTGACATTGACATTCCTGTTACCGAACTGGACGGTAGGACAGTGAACTAATAGCACACTGTTGTGTTCACTTAACAATGTCGTATGGTAAATGCCACTAGAGGGAGTTGTTGTATGATGGAGGGAACTGGTATGCATGTAAGAAGAAGACGGTTTTGTTTTGAACATGCAGTGCTAGTAAAGACACTATGTGAGTTACTTGAATGTGGTATCTCTTGATTTATATGACTACACAACAAACTGGTGACGGGGATGGCAGTTCATCTTCCTCCTACATACTTACAATGTCCTGGTGAACCTACAATTCCATTTGGAATATAGATGCAAATGTTTGAGAACTACCTGCTGGCGATTCATGCAGAGGGAGATGACTGGCCTGACACTCGTAAGCAGGAACAGAAGCACAGAGAATTTTCTACACTCTTCTTAACACTGGTACGACTTATGCATCTGCACTTACGGCTCTTAGGGTGCACTTTGTTCCAAAAGTGAATGTCATGATATGGTGTCATTATGTGCATTTGGTGATAAAGAAGATGAAATGCTGAGAGATCCAATCATTGAGAAAGTGTACAGCAGTCGAATTTGTGAAAGTTTATTGCTTGAAGCAAATTTAAAGTTAGACAGAGCAATACAAGTCGCAATCCAAGTGGAAAATTCAATGGCTAATGCCAGTGAATTTGTGAAGCCTGCTGAATTACCAGTTCAAAGACTGCACGTGAGAAAAAAAGAAACGAACGCACATAGAGGCACACAAGAAAAGCAGCAGAGTAGAACGAAAGTGAATTCTGAACGTAAATGTTGCTGTTGTGATTCCGGCAGTCATCTAGCAAATTCCAAGCAGTGCCCAGCTTTAAACAAGACCTGTAAATCATGCGGCAAAATTGGACATTTTGCAAAAGTTTGCCGCTCGGCAAGGAAAAATAACATCCAAGAAATTTAAGTTCCTGAACTGACTGTCTTGTACATGACTAGTACATCTCCTGCTGCCAACAAGATTGTGTGTAATATTGAAGTGGGCACATTGTCAGGCACTACAATGCAGGAATTAATTGTTGATACAGGATCTTCTGTATCTTTGTTGCCAGAGCATATATAAGCAATACTTTTCTCAGCTGCCCCTGGAACAGTCTGATGTGCGTCTTGTCACATATGCAAAAGACGACCTTCCTTGTATTAACCCTCTGGAGTCTGAGGCTGATTTGGGGCCTGGAGAAGTTTTGACATGCCCTGACATTTGTGCTTTTTTCAGTTGTTCATAAACATATTAATGACACAAGTGTCATTACACTATATTCAGCACAAACTAGGCTACCATAATATGTGAGGAACATGTATGTACATGTTTGTGTTTTTGAAGGAATAACGTTTATGCGTGGTTATTGAAAAAACAAAAAACTTAAGTCACTGAAATAAGGCCAAAAAAGTATATTAAATCTGTGTTCACAAGACTTCTGGGTATTGGAGGTTGTAGACTAGAGTTTTTGCTTCAAAATTAATTATGTAAAAATTATGCTGACTACTCTTTCATTTATAACAATATATATATTTAGTTTTTGTAAGACACTTTTTGTCAAGAAACACAGTATGCGTGGAGGCATGAATCATCATGAATAATGGGTGATTCTCACCTGAGAAGACAAAAGAATCGCATAATAATTACCTGAAATGACTTGCATAATAATGAGGCCTTTCACTCAGGAAGGCTGTGAAAAAACCCTCTGTGATCATGTCTCAGCTCATTATGGTGTATATCAAACATACAGAAAAAACAGCAATACTGTGAAATATTATTACAATTTAAAATAATGGTATTCTATTATATACTTTAAAATATAATGTACTTCTGTGATGCAAAGTGTCTGAACAATTATGTTACCTCTATGGCATTTCATATAGGCTTTTAGCTTAAAAGCATGCACATTTGGAGAAATATTGATGGATTATCATATGTTTATGTCAATTTTCTATACAGAGGAGTAATATTTATTCAGGATTTATTGTCATTACTATGAGCGTTGGATACTGTGTTTTCAATTCATACTTGCAGCGCTCTGGCGCTCTGTGCACCTTTAGTCCACAAATTCATCTATAGAAGAACAGGAACCAGGAACTAAAGGCATGTCTTCTAGAGGTCGCTAACCATGGCTTTAACATCCAGATAAACACTTTTCAAGACAATAAATACACAATTGAGATGATGCATACAAGTATTGCCTCAGAATTTGCCTCTGAATAGCGCTGGCTCTGTGGGCGTGGCCGCATTAGCGGATAATGAGCTGAATCACAGACTTCTGACATGGCTCTTTTTTCATACAGATTACATAAACACAGAATGTTTGTTTTCGATTTGATTACACGATTTAAAACCTGACATTTCAATGTTTCTTTAGACATGTCTAATTTTTTTGTCATTAGAATTCACTAAGTTACAGTTCATTTTCTGAGAACTATCAGATTTGGACTTCATTCAGAGGGAGACAAGAGATCACGCATCATGTTAGTTTTCTTTATTTTACAAAAAGCACAACATTTTGTTTTTACTCTGAGTGTACACAAATAAAAGAAGACATTCTATAGTTTCAATTGATATATTACTTATGTCTCTATGACAAAAAACAGTCTGTGGAGCAGGTGTCTCATTCTGTCATGTCAAGCTTTGGCTGTGCAAAGAACTTTGTACATAAAGTGAAATTGCGCGAAAATGCTGTCCCAGTGCAACAGAAGCTGCGCAGGTTACCTTTTTCTGTAAGGGATGCTCACATTCCTGGGACATACCATTTCAGAAGAGGGACTGATGCTAGACAACAGCCACTTGGAGGCAATACAAAATGCCCCAGCTCCTTCGTTTACGTCCACACTAAGATTGTTTCTAGGTCTTACTGCTTGGTATGCTAAATTTATTACAAGCTACGCAGCAGTTGTTGAGCCTATGAGAGATGTGCTCAGAGGAGATGCAAATTTCACATGGACCACCAAAGCACACAGAAGTTTCCAGAAAGTGAAAGAACTGATTGCAGAGAGCCCTGTATTGGCTTTATTTAACCCTGCTTTGTCCACAATTGTAACAACAGATGCTTCGGACTATGGCATAGGTGGTATCCTGACTCAGATCCATCCAGATATGTCAGAAAGGACTGTGGCTTTTGCTTCCAGAACTTTGACAGCTGCAGAGAGGAAATATTCTGTAATTGAAAAAGAAGCCCTCGCTTGTGTCTGGTCCATTGAGTGCTGGAGAACATACCTGTGGGGCAAACAATTCAAATCAAGATCAGACCACCAAGCCCTGACTACTCTGTTGACAACGAAGGGCATGGGATGCTCTGGACTTAGAGTGGCTCGATGGTCTGCCAGATTGCTCTGCTATAATTATGACGTGGAATACAAACGCGGAGCTGACAACCGAGTGGCCGACTGCCTATCACGTTTGCCATTGCCAAATGAAATGAACTACGACTCGGACTCCGAACCAGAAACTGTAGCTGCCATCACCACCCTGCTCTCAGCTGTTTCTGTTGCTGAGTTTGCTGCTGAAAGCTCTTCCTGCCTTGAGCTCATTAAACTGCTTTAATATATTGAAAACTGCAACGTCTAAAACATTGGCGGCTAATGTACTTCCTTACTTCCCAGTAAGAGATGAACTGTCTATTCATGACTCTTATGTGCTAAGAGGAACTCACAGGCTGATTGTGCCGCTTAGCTTACGTTCACGTTTGGTCACTCTAGCACATGAAAGCCATCAAGGAATTGTGAGGACCAAACAGAGACTCAGAGACTTATATTGGTGGCCCAAGATGGATTCGCTTGTACAGTCCACAATTGCAACCTGTGTCACCTGCCAACTTAACGATAAGACAGCTAGAACCACACATGCACCACTGACCCCAGTTGAGTATCCAGCCGGTCCGTGGCAGAAACTGGGCATTGATGTGGTGGGCCCTTTTGAGATAGGCCCTGTTAGCTGCAGATATGCCATTACATTAATTGACTACCACTCAAAATGGCCAGAGGTTGCATTCGCACCTCATGTGACTGCGTCTACTGTTACCAGTTTTCTGAGATCAGTGTTCAGCCAAAAGGGGAATAGACTGGAGATTGTCACCAACAATGGACCTCAGTTCCTGTCATCCGAGTTCAAACATTTCCTGCAAGAAAGAGATGTCAAGCACATTCGCACCTCCATATATCATCCTGAAGGAAATGGAGCTGTTGAGCGTTGGAATAAGGTACTGAAGAATGCAATTCTGACTGCAGAGAGAGAGAGGGGGGCTCCATGGACATCATTTATTGTAGAATTCTTGCAAACGTATAGATCTACACCCCATGCTACCACAGGAATGTCTCCTTTCGAGCTCTTGTTTGGGAGGAAAATGGGAACAAAATTGTCAGTCCTTCCATAGTGCAATCTGAACCCTGACAGGAGTGAACTGAGAAAAAAAGTGATGCAAAATCAACAAAAGATGAAAGCTTACTTGGACACAAAGCATAAAACAAGGATTCCAAAACTCGAAGAAGGTGACCTTGTAAGGGTGAGAAAACCTGTGCATGTCAGGAAAGGGAAATCAAAATTCAGTGGCCCTATGCAGATTGTGAGGAGAAAAGGAACACACAGTTACGAGCTGAACGACGGACGGACGTGGAATGTGTCTCATTTTGGCACCCCTACTTACAGATTTCACTCTGGCTGAACAACCAGTCTCTGCTTCACCACTGGAGAGTGTCAACATCCAAGCAGAGAGGTATCGTTGTAGAAGGAAGCCAATGTGGTTGAAAGATTATGTAACGTAAGGTCTCACAGTAAGAAGAAAATAAGAAAAAAAGTAACAGTCAACCAAAGTGATAATTATTGGTTAAAGTTAAGTTGAACTGTACTGATGCACATATAAATGTTCATGTTGTATATGCTTTGTTATTAGAGCATTGTTCTGCATTTGGTGAAACGTAACAGGAAAAAAAAAATCAAATCAGAAAACATTTGAATTAACTGTTATACTGTTTATATTGTTGGTAATGTTCAGTGAAATGCAGTACAGGTGTAATCAATTAAGTCTGGGGGAGATGTTGTGTTCACTTAACAATGTTGTATGGTAAATGCCACTAGAGGGAGTTGTTGTATGATGGAGGGAACTGGTATGCATGTAAGAACACACAATCGTGTTTCACTGGACTCTTTTGGAAGGATTCTGAGAGACTGAATGACAAATAACTTCATTGTCATTAACTGAATTCAGCCGCATTCACAAGGTTGTGAATGAATCTCAAGTACTGAACTACAAGACTCTTGAAAATTGAGCTTTGAATTCACATTTGAATTTATTCAGATTATTTGGGTTTTCTTCCTAATTGGTTTTTCCCTAATTTGCATGTGTTTTTCTTTCTTTCTCTTTCTTTCTTTCTTTCTTTCTTTCTTTCTTTCTTTCTTTCTTTCTTATTTTTCCTATTTTACAAGTTCGAAACAAGGAAGGGAAACTCATTCCTTAAATTAATTTAAAAAAAAAAAGTTATTAATACAGATTTATTTATTTTTATTCATTTTTTTATTGTGGAAAAAAAGGGATACAATCTGCATTTTATTTTATTTTACCTCAAAAAGGAGCAAACAAAAATATTAGCTTCATTAACAGATGTGAAGTTGTGGTGAATGGTGATTGAAATTGCCATTTGAGTTTTCTTTAGTTTTCGTTTTAAGTCCTTGAAGTCTATAAAGAATAAAAGGGAAGTTAGTGTCAAAATAACTTGCACTGAAATATCTTTTTCTTACTTTTCTTTGTTTGAGAAAGTTACTAATTGTATTTTCTTTATTTATTTATTTTTTTTTCTTATTCCTCTAAGTTGGTGCATTTCAATTAAGTCAAACATTGGCTTTTGACAAATAATATCTGAATCGAACATCTTGCCATGTCTGAGTGATTAATTGTTGTTGTTGAGCTCCTTATTCTCCGTAGGCGAACCTGAACTCCTGAAAAGCTGGTCCATACTCAGAATTCATCGTGTCTGCAGTACTTTGTGCAGCGGGTTACACTTTCTTTCTGGAATACCCCCTTGTATTTATGAGGTTTCCTTGAAGGACTAAGTTACCGCGACAGAGTGAAAAAGAGTAAAACATATGTTACCTCAGTTCTCTTTAAAATTCCAAAAATCCATGCAATCTATATATGAATAGAATAGAATAGAATAGAATAGAAATCTTTATTGTCACTGTACAACGAAATTTAGTTATTCAAGTGCACCCACATACAAATAATAAACGTAAGTAATAAATAATATGTATTCTTTATGTTGAATAAAGAATATATTGCACATCAGAAATAATACAAAGCTCTTATTACAAGGAAGAAGAAAACCTTATTTAACCATGAAAAAAAAAAAAAAAAAAAAAAAAAAAAAACTTTCTTGCATATGTAATGTAACATTATGCTAGATGGCATTTAGAACTTGTACAGCAATTGGAAAAAAACTGTTTTTGAGTCGGTTTGTCCTTGTTCTGATGGATCTATACTGCCTGCCTGAAGGAAGCAGACTGAAAAGAGAGTGACCTGGGTGAGATGTATCCTTTATAATGCTGTAAGCTCTCTTGAGGCAACGAGAACTGTGTAGATCCTCCAAGGTTGGGAGACGACACCCAATGATTTTCTCAGCAGACCTGGTGACTCTTTGAAGCTGTTTTTTGCATGCCACAGTGCAGCTGGAAAACCACACACAGAGGCAGTAAGTGAGAATGCTCTCTATGGTGGAACGGTAGAAGGATACCAGCCGACTCTGAGTGATGTTGTTCTTCCTAAGGACCCTCAGAAAGTAGAGTCTCTGCTGTGCTTTCTTCACTAATTCTGTGGTGTTCATGCCCCATGTTAAGTCCTTTTCAATATGAACTCCCAGGAAACGAAAGTCTGTTACCCTCTCAACACTGTCCCCACCAATGAATATGGGATGTATGTCCGTTTTTTTCCTCCTAAAATCAATAACTAACTCCTTTGTCTTTGACGTGTTCAGGAGCAGGTTGTTGTCTCTGCACCACACTGACAGCCGCTTCACATCATCCCGGTAGGCTGACTCATCACCCCCTGAGATCAGCCCCACTGCTGTAGTGTCGTCAGCAAATTTGACGAAGATGTTGCTGGAATGGAAAGGTGTGCAGTCATATGTATAGAGGGTATAGAGCAGGGGGCTCAACACACAGCCCTGAGGGGAGCCAGTGCTGAGACTAAGAGCTGTAGAGATGTGGGGGCCTGCTCTGACCCTCTGTGTGCGTCCTGTCAGGAAGTCCTTAATCCAAAGACATATGGAGTTAGGCAGACCCAGGTCCAACAGTTTACCCACTAATCTGTGGGGGAGGATGGTGTTGAACGCAGAGCTGTAGTCCACAAAGAGGAGCCGAGCGTAGTTCCCCCGCTGCTCCAGGTGGGTCAACACAGTGTGAAGAGCTACAGCTACTGCATCCTCTGTGCACCTATTTGCCCTATAGGCATACTGATGTGGATCAAAGTTGGGGGGTAAAAATGATAAAATGTGTCTCCTCACCAACTTTCCGAAGCACTTCATTACCACAGGGGTAAGTGCTACTGGCCGGTAATCATTGAAGCTGGTAATGGATGATCTTTTGGGCAGAGGAACTATAATGGAGGATTTCAAGCAGGGTGGTACAACAGACAGGGATAAGGATTTGTTAAAGATTGTAGTGAAGATCCCAGCCAACTGGTCTGCACAGTCCTTCAGAATACGTCCGGGGGATACCGTCAGGACCCGCCGCTTTCCTGGGGTTGATGGCTCTCAACGTGCACTTCACCTCATACTCCTCCACAGAGAGGGTGGATTCAAAGTTGTTATGGGCCATCGGGTGCTGTGTGGCTGTATTGTTTAATTCCACCTCAAAGCGGGCAAAGAAGAGGTTCAACTCCTCTGCCAGCGAGGCGTCACCCTCAGCAGCTCCATGGCCGGACCTGAAGTTGGTGAGATACTGAACTGCCTGCCACACCTGCCTGCTGTTGTTACTATCCAGATGGTCATCAATCCTCTTCCTATAGTCCGCCTTGGCTCTTCTGATGCCTCTCTTCAAATTGGCTCGGGCTGTGCTGTAAAGAGCCCTGTCGCCAGACCTGAAGGCGTTGTTTCTCTCCTTCAGCAGCCGCTGGACCTCCCTGGTCATCCAGGGTTTCCGATTGGGATAGACCCGGATGTATTTATCCACTGTGACAATGTCTGTGCAGTTCTTTATATAACACAAGACAGTGTCTGTAAACACTTCAAGGTCCTGGTGTTCAAAGATATCCCAGTTGGTTCTATCAAAGCAATCCTGCAGCTGTTGAGAGGCTCCAACTGGCCAGGTTTTTACAGTCCTGGTGGTGGTAAGAGCAGTTTTCCTGAGAGGGGTGTATGCCGGGATTAAGAGCAGGGACATATGGTCAGACTGACCCAGATGTGGTAATGGTCTAGCTCTATAGCCCAGTTTTATATTTGTGTAGACCTTGTCCAGTATATTAGCACCTCTGGTAGCACACTTTACATGCTGATGAAATTTAGGGAGCACTGCTTTCAGATCTGCATGGTTGAAATCCCCTGCAATTATATGCACGGCATCGGGAAACATGCTCTGCTGTAAACAAACGTTACTGTACAAGTGTCCGAGAGCCGAGTTAGCATTAGCATCCGGTGGAATGTACACAGCAGTTATCATGACCACAGTAAACTCCCTTGGTAGGTAAAAGGGTCTGCATTTAACAGTCACACACTCCAGGTCTGGGGAGCAGTGACTGACTACATATGTGTCCACTTTTGGGCTTTTCTGATGACAAAACAGAGCAAAACATCCTGCTAGCCATTGTTTGTTTATGCTCACGGCACCTTCTTTCAGTCCCGCCTTCTTGTTGACAGCATGCACGCGGTTAAAGGCGGCACATGTTGAATGGTCAGGTAGCAACGTGTAGTCTGACATGTTTCTTATCCACGACACGACAAGATTTTAGGAGTCAAAATTGTATAACAACACAATGACTATCGTGACCAACAAAAATATTGTGTAGTCTGAAAGTCAATTCAGTTGTCAAACATACAGTCAAATTTTCCGTGAAACTACATAGCATTCAAGTAACAAGATTATCTTGAAGAATAAAAGAGCTTAGGTTTTTTTCAATTAAAAAATTCTTTAAAGGGATAGCTCACCCTGAAATGAAAATTCTGTCATCATTTTTTCATCCTCAAGTTGTTCCAAACCTGTATGAGTTTTTTTTTCTTCTGTTGAACACAAAATAAGATATTTTAAAGAATGTTGGTAACCACACAGTTGATGGTAGCCATTGATTTCCATAGTAGGAAACGCTTCCACTCTTTTAAATATCAGTCATTTCCTCAATAAACGCGATTTTTATTATTATTATTATTTTATTTTTGTGTGTGTGTGTGTGTGTGTGTTGTGTGTGTGTGTGTGTGTTTGGCTAAACTAAATGGAGATCAGTTACATTCCTCAAATTTAATTATTACCTGAATAAGCAATAATCAGGGAACAGGGGGTAAGGCACAGGATAGCATCAAGTCCCAGGTTAGGTGATTATGCTGTGATTATAATGTCAGCATTATTAGGAGGGTGCTTCTCGTTTTTTTGTAATTGTCCATTTTCATCTACCTTCACTCCTACCAAAGGAGCAATGTGCTCTACAAGCACTGATGAATGCATGACATGGGCTCTGTGTGAACTGTGACATTTTTGCTCATGATAATGTATTTTGCACTTCAAGAAATCTGTTAAAGGTGCCATAAAATGGAAAATTTAATTTACCTCGGCATAGTTGAATAACAAGAGTTCAGTACATGGAAATGACATACAGTGAGTCTCAAACACCATTGTTTTCTCCTTCTTATGTAAATCTCATTTGTTTAAAAGACCTCCGATGAACAGGCAAATCTCAACATAACACCGACTGTTACGTAACAATATTTGCATATGCCAGCTCATGTTCAAGGCATTGGACAAGGGCAGGACATCTGGAGCTGCACAGCAGAATCATCAGACTAGGTAAGCAAGCAAGGACAATAGCGAAAAATGGCAGATGGAGCAATAATAACTAAAATGATCCATGATAATTTTTAGTGATATTTGTAAATTGTCTTTCTAAATGTTTCGTTAGCATGTTGCTAATGTACTGTTAAATGTGGTTAAAGTTACCATCGTTTATTACTGTATTCACGGAGACAAGAGCCATCGCTATTTTCAATTTTAAACACTTGCAGACTGTATAATTCATAAACACAACTTCATTCTTTATAAATCTCTCCAACAGTGTGTAATGTTAGCTTTAGCCCGTTAGCCACGGAGCACAGCCTCAAACTCATTCAGAATCAAATGTAAAACATCCAAATAAATACTATACTTACATGATCCGATGCATGCATGCAGCATGAATGACGAACATTTTGTAAAGATCCATTTTGAGGATTATATTAGCTGTGTGAACTTCGTTTTTTGTAGAAAAATGTAGAAAAATGGATGCTTTATTCAAGCACTTTAATAACTTTTCTAATTGCAGTCAGTAACAATACAAATCAAACACAAATAACAAGCACGCAAAACAAAGGAACAAAGAAATAATAAGTGTAGCTTCTGGACTGGATCGAGGTTATCAAGTCAACTACACAGGTGCTGGTCATATAATTAGAATATTGTGAAAAGTTCATTTTTTATTGTAAATTATTTTAAAAATGAAACTTTCATATATTCTAGATTCCCTACATGTAAAGTAAAATTTCAAAAGTTTTTTTTTTTTTTTTTAATTTTGATGATTAGAGCGTACAGCTCATGAAAGTCCAAAATCCAGTATCTCAAAATATTAGAATATTTCCTAAGATCAATCAAAAAATGGATTTTCAAAACAGAAAAGTTCAAGTTCTTTAAAGTATGTTCATTTGTACACTCAATACTTGGTCGGCAGCACATATTACAGCAAATGACTTGCTCCTAGCACAAATTACAGCATCAGTGAAGTGTGGCATGGAAGTGATCAGCCTGTGGCACTGCTGAGGCACTATTGAGCCTTCAGATCATCTGTATATCGTTGGATCGACTGTTTCTTATCTTTCTTTTGAAAATATCCCATAGATTCAGGGGTCAGGCATGTTGGCTGGCCAATAAAACACAGTAATATCATGGTCAGCAAACCACTTGGAAGTGGTTTTTGCACTGTGGGCAGGTGCTAAAGTCCTGCTGGAAAAGGAAAACAGCATCTCCATAAAACTTGTCAGCAGATGGAAGCATAAAGTGCTCCAAAATCTCCTGGAAGATGGCTGCATTGACTTTGCACTTGATAAAACACAATGGACCAACACCAGCAGATGTCACGGCCCCCCAAATCATTACTAACTTCAGAAACTTCCCACTAGACTTCAAGCAGCTTGGATTCTGTGCCTCTCCAGTCTTCCTTCAGACTCTGGGACCATGATTTCAACATGAAATGCAAAATTTACTTTTATCTGAAAAGAGGACTTTCGACCACTGTTCACTGTCCAGTTCTTTTTCTCCTTAGCCCAAGTAAGATTCTTCTGACATTGTTTCTGTTTCAGAAGTGGCTTGGTAGTCCTTTTCCTGAAGATGTCTGAGTGTGGTGACTCTTGATGCGCCGACTCCGACTTCATTTGACTCATTGTGAAGCTCTCCCAAGTGTTTGAATCGGCTTTACTTGACAGTATTCTCAAGCTTGTGGTCATCCCTGTTGCTTGTGCACCTTTGCCTACCCAATTTCTTCCTTCTAGTCAACTTTGCATTTAATATTCTTTGATACATCACTCTGTAAACAGCCACCACATTCAGTAATGACCATCTGTGACTTACTCTCTTTGTGGAGGGTGTCAATGATTGTCTCCTGGACCATTGCCAAGTCAGCAGTCTTCCCCATTAGTGTGGTTTCAAAGAACAAGAGATACCCGGAATTTATACTGTAGGGATGGTCATTTAATGAAACTCAAATGTAAATATTCTAATATTTTGAGATACTGGATTTTGGACTTTCATGAGCTGTACGCTCTAATCAACAAATTAAAAAACAAAACAAAAAAAACTTTTGAAATGTTTTACTTTACATGTAGGGAATCTAGTATAAATGAAAGTTTCATTTTTTAAAATAATTTACAATAAAAAAATGAGCTTTTTCACGATATTCTAATTATATGACTGTGGCGAGGGGAGCGTGGTTCAGCGAGGTCTGCAACGGGAGAGAATAGCGGGAGACGCTTGGTAAGTGAGTGGGTTGAATGCAAATCACGAACACCTGTTTCTCATTCCAGTGATTGGCGCGGAGACAGGATAAAATGCCGTGAGAAGCAGGAGTGTGTGAGAGAGAGGGGAACTGCTGACTGAGGCACCTCGAGTTACTTGGAGTGAAGCCCTTGTGGATTGTGTGTACCGAACCTGGAGTGAAGGGATTATTTATTTTTGTTGTTGTACGCTGCACAGTCTTTCTGTTGAACCTTTTTCAAGTCAATAAAAGCTCACTCAGCAGTTATTCGTCGACCCTGTCCTCTTCCTTCCCCATTACGAACTTAACTGTGCTACAATGACCAGCACCTGTAAGCCTCAGAAAAGCTTTTGACATTTGACGTCTTCATGTAAATCACAGACCTGGCTCAGACGCGTCTGCACCAGATTGCCCTGGTGTCAGGGTATATTGCCTTTGTAGATTCTAAACATGAACATCCTCACAGCTCCAGAGTGATTTCAAAATGCTCCTAGAAGGCCCCATGCTTGTCATGATCACAAATTGGAGTGCCCAAGTTAACCACTAGAGGGCACTCCATGGACTTTTGTCACCTGTCTGAACTTCATTTCCCATAATTCACCTCCTGGACTCATTATCCTCGTTTCATTGCACTCAGCTGTTTTGTGTTTGATCATTAGTTCTGTCTATTTATACTCAGTTGTTTCTGTCCTTGGTTGTGGTTTGTTATAATTTGTTACTTGCACTTTTGTTCTCTGGTTTTTGGTTTATGTGGACTGTGCTGTGGAGTTTTGACCCTTGCCTGTTTGATTATGCCTTTGGATTAACCAATAAATGCTGCGCTTGGATCCTAACATCTTGTTTCTGTGTGCAACCGTGACAATGCTGGGCACAAAGAGCCATGTGGAAACAAACATTGTGGAAAAACCCCAAATATCACAAACACACACATAGAGAAACTCTTGACCAGAAGAATAATCTCTTTTTAAGAGTTGATAAAAAAGATCGTACTGATAAGTTTGGTGGACAATCCGACCAGTGCCTTTGAAATTAATTCTAAAACTAAAACTAATTCTAAATCATATACATTCATAATTAATTATAATCCACTGTAATTAATTATCCATATATACACATTTCCCTTTATGGTTGATTTATATGTATAATTGATCATAATGTTACGGAAGTATACTCTTAACACAGAGGATATCAATGTATGGATGTTTATTGTCAACAGTAGCGATGAGACAGAATGTCAGGTGAGTAAACAGAGCAATGATACTTTAACAGATATGACGATGAAGTTGATACAGTCTTTGTGTACAGGTTTTGGAGATCGTGGATGGATTGATGACAGATGGATGCACGCACACACACACACTTGTTGGAAGGTAATTAGTCACACGAAGACAATGGAGGACAAAGACGAGGACAACACGCTGGAGGAACACTGGAGGTAAGGACTAGGAGATGTTGGAGAATCTTGCTTGGAGAATGCATAGGAGAAATGGGGAATGAGTCCATAACATGTGAATGAGACCAGACACTGGAGAGTGAGGTGAGGTTGTGTGAGGTAAGTAGCCAGCTTGATGAGTGTGTATATTGGTGACAGGTGTGCGTGATCAGTACTCTGGTGAGGGAGTTTGTTATGATCGCAACAGTTCATTTTAATTCTGGCCCAGATTCAGCCTAGATCCAACACCTTGCTGTTGCCCAGATATGGGCCAGTTCTGCTTTATTCATTTTGTTTATGGCTGACATGTGGCATTGGTATGGATTGCTCGTGGCCCAAATCTGGCAAACAGGAGTGGACCGAACAAGTGCCATCATTCCATGCGGTATGTGGATCAGAGCAAGGTGTTGGATCTGGGCCAGAATTAAAATAAACTCTTTCCCAGACGTGGGCCAGTTCGGCTTCATTTGTTTTGTTCATGGCTTACATGTGGCATTACTGCCCACCAACCACAAGGAATGATGGCACTTGGGCAGTCTGCTCCTGTTTTTCAGATTTGGGCCACAAGCAAGCCATAGCAATGCCACATGTCAGCCATAAACAATATGAATAAAGCAGAACTGCCCCTAATCTGGGCAACAGTTCATTTTAATTCTGGCCCAGATCCAACCCCTTGCTCTGGCCCACATACCGCGTTGAATCATGGCACTTGAGCGGTCCACTCCTGGGCCACAAGCAAGCCTTAGAAATGCCACACGTAAGCCACTAACAAACCAAATAATAAACCAGAACTGACCCTAATGTGGGTCAGAGTTGATTTTTATTCTAACCCTGGTCTTTCCCACATTCCTCATGTGGCCCACATGCTGCCTAGAATGGTGACATTTTGGCAACACATTACTGTTTACCAGATCTGGTCCACAAGCAAGCTATTTCACAAGTCAAGTCACCTTTATTTTTTTAATGCTTTATAGATTGTTTCAAAGCAGCTTTACAGGTATAAACAGGAGAATGATCCAATTATTCCAACAGAGAGTTCAATTCTGCTGTAAAGCAGCTCTAAAAAGAAAATAGTGTCATTGTTCAGCTGAAGTCAGTTTAGTGTTAATTCAGTTCTGTTCAATAGCTGTGTAGAGTTAATCAATTATGAAATCAGTTCAATTCGTTATAAAGCAGCTCTGCAGAAAACGGTGATGTCATTGTCCAGCTCAGTTTAGTTTTCATCTGATAGTGTCAGTGCAATCAAATCAATATTATTGCTGAATATTAACCCTCTGGAGTCTGAGGCTGATTTGGGGCTTGGAGAAGTTTTGACATGCCCTGACATTTGTGCTTTTTTCAGTTGTTCATAAACATATAAATGACAAAAGTGTCATTACACTGTATTCAGCACAAACTAGGCTACAATAATATGTGAGGAACATGTATGTACATGTTTGTATTTTTGAAGGAATAATGTTTATGCGTGGTTATTGAAAAAAAAAAAAACTTAAGTCACTGAAATAAGGCCAAAAAAATTATATTAAATCTGTGTTCACAAGACTTCTGGTTATTGGAGGTTGTAGACTAGAGTTTTTGCTTCAGAATTATGTAAAAATTATACTGACTACTCTTTCATATAAAACAATAGAGAGATTTAAATTTTGTAAGACACTTTTTGTCAAGAAACACAGTATGCGTGGAGGCGTGAATCTGCATGAATAATGGGCCATTTACACCTGAGAAGACAAAAGAATTGCATAATAATGACCTGAAATGACTTGCATATTAATGAGGCCTTTCAGTCAGGTAGGCTGTGAAAAAACCCCTCTGTAATCATGTCTCAGCTCATCATAAACAGCAATACTGTGAAATATTATTACAATTTAAAATAATTGTATTCTATTATATTCTTTAAAATATAATTTATTTCTGTGATGCAAAGTGTCTGAACAATTGTTACCTCTGTGGCATTTCATATAGGCTTTTCGCTTAAAAGCATGCACGTTTGGAGAAATATTGATGGATTCTTATATATTTATGTCAATTTTCTATACTGAGAAGTAATATTTATTGTCATCACTATGAGTGCTGGATACTGTGTTTTTAATTCATACTTGCAGCTGGAGGACGCTCTCTGTGCACATTTAGTCCACAAATTATTCTAAAGAAGAAGAGGACATTTCAGGAATGGTGTTTTTAATTCATACTTGCAGCCGGAGGGCGCTCTCTGTACACCTTTAGGCCACAAATTCATATAAAGAAGAAAAGGAACTAGGAACTAATGGCATGTCTTCTAGAGATCGCTAACCATGGCTTTACCATCCAAATAAACACTTTTCAAGACAATAAATACACGACTGAGACGATGTATGCATGTATTGCCTCTGAATTTGCCTCTGAATTTGCCGTGGGCGTGGCCGCATTAGCGGCTAATGAGCTGAATCACAGACTTCTGACATGGCTCTCTTTTCATACAGATTACATAAACACAGAATGTTTGTTTTTGATTTGACTTACACGATTTAAAACCTGACATTTCAACGTTTCTTTAGACATAAGTGTCATTTTTTTGTCATTAGTATTCATAAGTTACAGTTCATTTTCTGAGAACTATCAGATTGGAGTTCGTTCAGAGGGAGACGAGAGATCACGCATCATGTTAGTTTTCTTTATTTTACAAAAAGCACAACATTGTGTTTTTACTCTGAGTGTACACAAATAAAAGAAGACATTCTATAGTTTCAATTGATATATTACTTATGTCTCTATGACAAGAAATGACGGAGTATTTTAAGTCTGTTTTGCTGCAATGTGAAAAAAATCCTGCAAAATGCGCCGGCGCGTTTTCAGACCTCAGGGAGTTAAGTGTCCCCAACTTAGCAAGCCAAAGGCAACAGTGGTAAGGAACCCAAAATCCATCAGGTGACAGAATAAAAAAACCCTTGGGAGAAACCAGGCTCAGTCAGGGACCAATTCTCTTCTGGCCAATGAACGAACATGTTGTGATATGATTCAGGCTGCATCAAAAGTCAGATTGTGGATTGGTATAATTTAGAATATTTCATTTGGTTCCATCAGTTCGAAGATCAAGATACAACACACTGGCAAAGAGTTGAAGCTGGCCGTAGGGGTCTGTGCAGAGGACTTGTCTGGTTCTTGTGGTCTTTGCTGAGGATCTGTGCCTACGGCTGTCAATGAAGTCCTCACTGGGGATCTGTCTCTAGGGCTTGTCTAGTTGACATGGTCTTCACTGACATTTAGGTTTGAGTTGTGGTCATGCCAAGATGCAGGTCCACCATCTGATCTGGATTTGGAAGGGATCCAGCTGACTATGGTAACCTCGGAATAAGGAAGAAACGACAAAATGTTGACCGAGTTCTAAACTCACACCAAAACTCCCATTATAATCAACAAACCTCTTATTTGCATCGTGTTTGCACTGTTAGTTATGATGAATGCATTTGTTAGTGAGCAGAATTCGAGTTTCAATGATGAGATCACTGCTTACATACACTTAGCATGACTGTGATCAGCTACAATGCTCATTAAATGTTGCAACCTTTCATACCACTAACTAAATACAATGCAATAGATCTAAATGTAATGTTATAATCACATTTTTGATATATTTTATTATGTAATAATTTCACAGTTAATCTCTAAATTAAAAACAACATAAAGAGACAACATAAAGACAGTATATTTTAAATACTTTTTAATGGCATGTTTTTATGAATTAAGGACAGTATCACTGATAGTAAAGCCGCGTTCGTTCACTGTCCGCATGACGTAATATTAAACTTAGAAGCTTAACCTTCTTCATCGATTTGATTCTTGTTCTCTTGGTGTATTTTCAGAACTATGTTGCAATTGTTACGGGATACAGGAGACGGACACAGTAGTAACAGGTATTGGTAGTTTTACTGACCACAGTAGAGCGTGCAACAACAGACAGGTGAGTGAACTGATGATAGATGGATTTAAGCAGATGATATGAGGAATAGTTACTGTCCTTTCTTTTGCAGGTTGAGATACGTTGGAGCTTTGAGATCGCTGGAGTTATCTGGAGCTGGCTGACACACACCCACACAGCAGACGAGGCACACGAAGGGAAGGTGAGACGCTGGAGACAGGTGAGTATACGAAGAGGAGTCCTTAAGGTAAGCATCACATGGAGTATATGCGAACGAGACCGGACATAGAGTGCTGTGTGCGTGTGTGCTTTGTAGTGCTGTTGATGAGTGAGGTGATGAGGTGCAGGTGGCGGTGATCAGTACTCTGGAGACTGTGAGCGTTGTGGTTGGGTGACGTTGGAACCTGACGTGTCTGTGACAGCAATGGTGGATGCACTATTTTTCTTCTCCGATCCTGCCCAGCGAAATCCCGTTGATGGCACGACTTGGGAATAGGTTGTTTGCATGTGACGTCACTGCAGCAGCGCGAATGAGTCTGGAGGGCAGGGAGTGATTTTTCTATATAGGAATCCTAACAAAAACTCAAAATTCGTATGTTTTGCATCATTTATGGTTGCTCAAATTGATAAAATCGAGAACCCAGAAGGTGTTTATATCGTTTACATAACTTATACCTTTTTTATAACATATCGTTTTTTAACTTTAAAAGTTGTCGCCTTTAATAGCGTTTTGCGTCTGCTGATACTGAAATGAATATGGATACCTGCTTACCTTATTTGTTTTTGACTTGGTTAAATATCTACATTCTGTCACGGTTCATGGATTCACTGACTCGCCCTGGTGTGTGTGTGTTTGGCTGGGCGTTACCTGATTAGTGTTCTGATTTAATTATCAGCAACAGCTGCTTCTCATTTAGTGCCTTATTTAATGTGTGTGTTTGCGTGTCCTGTTTGTCAGTTCGTTGCAGGCACTACTGGGTTCTGCCGTGCTTTCCCTATCGGTTCTGGAGATGGTCTCTTGCTGCTTCTAGTGACTTCCTTGTGTTTTCATCTTGGAGATTCCTGCCTTCGTTGCCCATTGCTGTCCCTGCGTCACGGAGCACCCCTGCAGTCACCTGTTTCTCATCATATTCTGTGAGGAAAAACTATTTAACTCGCATTTGGATCTTCTGCATTTCCTTCTTCAGTATATCCTCACACATTTCTCATGGTATCATATGCAGGGAAGAGAAGCTCTTTTATCCCATTGAATGATAATTTGGTGTTTTCTCTTAAGTTTTGTAGAACTCCATTCACAATGTTAATCTGGTTACCATGCAGTGTCACGCGCTGCTGCTTCAGCCATCATATGGTAGAAAATGTCCAAATAAATGTTTAATAAGCTGATAGAAGTCGATTCATTTCTTTGTTGGAAGGCTGTAAATGTAACTGTAGTTTTAATGTTGTCTTTGTAAATATTCAATTTCCCATATGGCCATGGAGGAGAATCAGAGGGTCACATTTAGCGGACAGACACCCTTTTTTACAGTCTATGACAGACACCAACACACTGTTTTTGTTTTGTTTTTTGTATTTATTTCAGCAAATGACAACTAAAATCAAACCCATAGAAGCTTGTGAACAGTTCTGAAGTAGCTGTGTGCAAGTTATACTCATTCACAAGCTGGGTGAGAGTAATACTCACAAATGTAATGTTATTACACCAAAACAAAATACAACACTTTCAAAAACACTCAGCTATGTGATTATTTTGAGTGATAGGGATTGGGTTTAATCAGTGACATTACATTTGCTATACGTTGTCTTCCTGTCACCTCCTCAACCTGCTTCCTTTAGTGTGTTTTTACACTTATAAAAGGCAACAATTGTATTACACCGTCCAGTTTTTTCTTTGAACGATGATGTGAGCTCCTGTTGCAATTCTCGATTCAGCATAAATGATCTACAATGCTGACATTTTTTTTACAATCACGACAGAAAATCAAATACTGCCCTAACTTCACTAGTAGAAAGGGAGCATGACATAAACCAAACTAGAACTGAACGCGGCATGACGGCAGTTTCACATTCTCTATATCTACCTCCTCGATGGCAGGAAAGTCTTTCAGTTCAGTGGAAAAGTCACTCGCCTTCATAACATAAAGATCACGTCCAACATATGTTGTGATTTTCTGTTTATACCTTTCTAAACCAGCACAGAAAGGAGTTTTCTCCATCTCTTCCTTTCTAATTTTAACTGCTTGCCCTCCACCAGTATTTTGCACATCACCAGAACCACGTGATTGCAAACAACTTGTTGAATTATACAGCACGCGAGACGCGTGTGGCCGCAGAAAGTGAAGTATACCCGGGCCTTAATACAACTACTGATGTCTCGATGAAATTGATTTTTTTTCCCTCCCAATTTTAAACATGAATTATAGCCTTTTTTTTTTTTTTACATTTATTAGTCTCCAAAAATATAATGACTTTTAATTTAAGTGAACTTAGAACAATCCTCATATAAACCCATAATAAATGTCATATTTACCTGTGCCCTTCCTACCTGTCTCTCACAGATAGGACAAATACAGAAACTGAATAAAGTTACCAAACAGTCTGCACTGCATACATTATAGCCTAAATTAAATATAGATTAATCATTATTAAAGCTACATTCAGCTTTAATTAAAGCTTCGTTATCTTCATTGACATTGGTTGCTGTAGCTTTAAGAGCTGCCGCTGCTGCACATGGCGCGGATCTCACGTGTCCCACTTTCTCACAACTCTTTACTTTTTTTTTTTTTAATTTTTTTTTATTGACATATAAAGACAAAAAATACAGTTCAAAGAATTTAACAACAATAGAGTTATAAGTAAACACAAAAACAGTAAGGAAACAAACGAGAAAATAAATAAATATATGAACAATGGAGAAAACAAACAAACAAAAAATAAAAAAATAAAAAAATAATAATAATAAAAAAAAAAAACCTATGAGCCAGAGGTAATATAACTTAAACTATACTGAAAAAAGAAGAGAAGGGTCCCTTTTTTTTTTTTTTTTTTCCCCGTTCCTTCTTCTTTGAACATCATAAAAAGGCATAAATATTATACTTTGTGCACAACGAATTGGACTTTAGGGCTTTGACATTGCTGGAAGAGGAAATAGTGCCCAAATAACATTTCAAATCTTGACGAAAAATAATAAAAAGAGGTTTAAGAGACAAAAATTTACACTTATGTATAAAAAACTTGGCAAGAAAAAATAAATAGATTTATAAGAAAATACTTGTCTTTTAGATTTTTATCAAAGTTATATAATCCAAATAATACATCCTTAAATGTCAAAGAAAAAAATTCAAAAAAAGAAGCAAGTATAAATAAACAAAATTTCTTCCAAAAAAATAGCTACATGAACACACTCCCAGAAAAGGTGAGGGATAGACTCATCTTGTTGTCTCACAAGGATGAGCCCAAGAGGTAAAAAAAGGTGAAGAGTCTCCTGAGTTTTTTAAAAGAGCAATAGCTCCACTAGGGATAGCATCCATCACTATGGCAAAGTCTCGTGGGGTGACAGGAATACAATATTTAGCTAAAAATTCAGAATAAGAAAACAAAAGACCATTTGAATTTAGAAGATATTATAAGATATTTAGATATTATTAGTAAACCAATCTGGAAAAAAAAGAGTTTTATTTTTATATCGGATATCATGGTTATTCCAAATAAAATACCTGTGGGGACTAAAATTATGTTTGTAAATTAAATGCCAAGCCAAAAGCATCTGTGTATGGAAATTTGATAATTTGATGGGTAATTTAGAAATATTGTAGTTACATACTAAGAGAAAGGGAAGACCACCGACTTTAGAAAAGATATAGTTAGGAATAGTGTTCCATATGGAATCAGAATCAGTCAGAAATTGCCTCAACCAATTGATCTTAAACGTATTATTTAAAGAAGCAAAGTCAAGAAAGTTAAGACCTCCCTTATCAAAGCTATTTATGACAACAGATTTTTTTTAAGTAATGTCTCTTGTGTTTCCATAAAAAGTCAAAGAGCATTCTATCAACCTTCACACAAATTGACTTATCTACATACAAGGAAAGAGCAGGGTAGGTCAATCGAGAAACACCTTTGGCTTTAGCGAGGAGAGCCCTTCCCCGTAAAGATAAGTCCCTTTGGAGCCAGGAGTTAAATTTTTTCTTAGCTTTAGTAATTACTGGATCAAAGTTTAATTTTCCTCTCATTTTACCATCTTTACAAACAATCACACCCAAATAACACACTTCGGTCTTAACCGGAATACTATGCAGGAAAGAAGCAGAACAAGACTTTAAGGGAAGGAGTTCACATTTATTTAAATTCAAAAATAAACCGGAAGCTTTAGAGAATAGTTTAATTAGATCAAGAGCGATAGGGATCTGTGAGTCATTTTTTAAAAAGAGTGTAGTATCGTCGGCTAATTGGGTTATAAGAATCTGTTTATCAGCTATATTAATACCTTTTAGTTGACTACTCAACAGAGAAGAAGTAAGCGAGCAGCTAGTAAGAACAAGTAAGGCGATACCGGACAACCCTGGCGAACCCCTCTAAACACATTAAATCTGGGAGAAGTGCCAGATTTAAGATTAATTGAGCAGTTTTCATTTTTGTATAAAGTTCGGACAATTTTGCAAAAGAAATCTTCAAAACCAAATTTATACAGGGATTGTAAAATAAAATCATGTTCAAGGGAATCGAAGGCTTTATAAAAATCTAAAAAAAGAATAAAACTTTCATCGCTAATCAGATCATCATAGTCTAACAAATCTAAAACTAGGCGTATATTATTAGCAATATGCCTGTTAGGAATAAAACCTGACTGAGTTTCTTCTATTATTGTACCCAGAACACGTTTCAGTCTTTTAGCCAAGCTAATATCTTATAATCACAATTTAACAAACAGATTGGATGCCAGTTATCAATCAATAGAATGTCTTTCTTAGGTTTAGGTATTAAGGTAAGTAATCCCTGTGATAAAGTAGGTGGAAGTGTTTCAGAAGCAATACTCTCCAAAGACATCTTAAGCAAGAAAGGTGCTAGCTCTAGGGAAAAATGTTTGTAAAGTTCGGCTGTCAGCCCATCTGTGCCCGGGGACTTATTGTTCTTAAGAGCTTCAATAGACTCCACTACTTCATCAATGGATATATCTTTATCGCAGGCGATCTTATCTTCATTAGATAATGTCCTAACATCCTTCAAAGACTGGAAAAAGGACAGAGCTGAGTCCTTGCAGTATTTGGATGGTAAAGATTAGAATAGAAGCTTGCACAAAATGTGCCAATTTCCTTAGGATCAGAAATAACAGTACCGTTGATATTTAAAGAATTAATAGTTAAACTTCTATAATTATTCTTTTCCATTCTGAAGAAATATGCTGTACTTTGCTCTCCTTGCTCTAACCATCTTCTAGACCGAATAAAAGAGCCTTCTGCCTTAAATTTATATATTGAGCCTAATTGAGTTTGTAGATCAGTAAGTTCTACCAACTCAGCTTCTGACAGACCATCCTGCATTTTACCACAGAGAGTCATTATTTTGGAAATGACAGTCTCCTCTTCACATTTTTTAAGTTTAGTTTGATGGCTGCCGAAGTTTCTAGCACATTTGCCAATTTCGTGTTTAAGAAGCTCCCAATTAAGGCTGTATTTATTTTCCTTTTGTGCTTTGATCCAGTAATACTCAATCAAAAATAAAATATTTTTTCTCAATTGGCTCACAACTCTTTACTTTTCGTTTAAGACTTTATTTAAAGTCGTCATGAAATCATAACTGACCCTATTTACTTTGTTAGTGCATATTACTAGTCTTGTGGTGAACAATTAATCCGTGCAAGTTAATACTCAGAAAAAAAAAATAAAAATAAATAGTTTGTCGTGGTAATCTTTAATCAAAATCTGAAAAGTTACTTTCGGTCTGGAACGGCATTCCTTCTCTGATGACATCAGTTTGACGGCTTGGGCTGAAAACGCTTAAACCACTCCCCTCCGTTAGTTTGCTATGAGCGAGAGATGGAGAGGAGGAGCGCTAAAGTAAAACCCTGCCCTCTATTCAATATTCCGTTTCGCTTGGAAATACGTTACAACAGTGGAGAAAAGTCGTTTGCAACTTCTGGTTCATGGGTACTTTAACTCATTCAAGGCGGTGATATTCAACAAAATGGACATTTTTGACATTATTGTGTGTTATTGTTCATTCAAGCATGACAGAGAACTTGATACTGGTGCGCCGTCCATGCACACTATACTGTCGCGAGTCTTTCTGTGCGTCGTATGTGTGTGTGTGTGTGTGTGTGACAGGACATTCATAGACAGTGCGTTCTCTTTTTCTCTTTTGGTGCGCTTAAATGGTTTAAAAGCATTCTTGAGAATAAGAGTGTAATCATATATATGGATATATATAGCCAAAGGATGACAAAAAAAAAAAAAAAAAAAAACGGATGCTGCATTAACTATTAAATATTTTTAACGTGTTAAACGTGGAAAAAATGATCGATAATGTTGACAGCACTAAGTATTTTAGTTGATTTATTCTTTCCATGCTCTGATTTTTGACACATGGAGAGGCAACAGTAATACGGCTATTTGACGTGCGCTCATTTCATTCATAGAGTTTACAATCATTCACTTCACACACTCATTATTGCATAGTGATTTTGGAGGTTTATGTATAATATCATGCTTTCCTCTGGCACACCTGTTATCAAGCAAACACGAGGAGTAACTGTGTCAGCCTCAGCAAAATATTACTTGGCAGACTTATTATTTATATATTTTGAAGCCATCTGGTTAAGTCTGACGTCACGCGGCAGAGCTTCTGGGTCCAAACGCTCATACCACAAGAAAACAACAAACGGTGCAAAAAAATATATATAATCATAAGCTTTATCTCCATACCAAAATCCCAGATGGCCAGACAGTGATTATAAATCGTTAAAATATTAATGTCTGTGACGCTGTGAGCACTGAGACTCTTGTGTTGACTGTAAGTATTTTAAATGTTTAACTTTTTAAAATGTTAAATGTTTATTATGAATAAATAGTGCTCATAAACGGCCGTCGAGATGGCATTCTCAAGTGAAATGAGTTGAGGCTTGGACCCAGAAACGGTGTTCCTTACGTTACGATTTAACAAGCGGATTATCTGTGTCTTTCCAAATAACCCAGATAACACACATACGTCGGGCCGATGTTGTCTCGATGGACAAAGTTCCATCGCCGGGACGTAGCTCACGGAGCGTTTGCTCATCGGGAAAATGTCGCCGAGACGTCGGCCTCTGATCGCGAATGCTCTCCGGCCGATGTATGGACGATGCAAAGCTGTAAATACTGGCCGCTGTGCAGGGGCTTTCTAGGACCTTTATTTATTTAGGCTGAACCTTTCGTGCTACACCCAGATAGCACATAATTAACCTAGAATCTGTTTCTCACGGCATCAAAGACCAACGTCAGACACGCCATTCAAAACTAACGGAAAATCGACGCGGATGGTTTGCTTACCTTATGCTGAAACAATGTTGACATCAGTTGAGTGAAACACGATGTTGATTTCAGTTGGGCTAAAGTTTTACACAGTTTACACATTTTCGTTTTTAAAAATATCAAATACTTAATACTAATTGATAATTGTGCATGTTTATGTAATAATCACACATCACATTCAGTTAACATTGTTTTAATATTTACAAAATACAGTTACAGATAGCCTACATGTTTAGAGCATACATCCTCCTATACAAACCGTCAATATAATAGAGAAGGCATTTACATTTAAATACACACAGAGGTATACAAGTAAATTACAGGCTTAACAGTCTCAAGTTAAAAAATTAAAAGCAATATTACTCATGAACAAAACTGGTCATGTTCTGTTGTACCAAAACACGTTATTTTTATTGGGCACAAAAGGAGATGTAAGGCAGAACATCAAGAGACTGATAGCCTCAGTCACAATTCACTATCACAGTTTCTTTCTAATGGTGACTGAGACTGTGACTCTCCTTTTGTGTTCCACAAAAAATAATATGGGTGAGTTGATGATTTATAAAAAAAAAAAATCACCCTTGAAAACGGAGGACAGAAGAATATAGCAGAAGAATTGGTTTTCCTTTGTAATTAAAATGTAAGTTCCTCGCTCTTGTATTATCAGGAATGTAAACTCCTTGGGTGAAAACGGTGACAAAGATGTAAACCACAATTTCAATAGCATAGACAAAATTTTTAATTACTTTTTAAAAAAAAATACATATTATGGGCCAAAAAGAGGTTTAACCCACACTGAAAAGTCATGAAATGCCCATGAGAAGGATGCAACACTAGAGAAACTGGAAAATTAAAGTATGACCATTGGACGAGAATGCTGATTGGGTCAGCAGGGTCCAGCCAATCCCTCATTAACAATTAAATATCACTTGTTTATATATTGATTATACACAAAATTAATAGTAGTTAATAAGATAGACATGGTTTGTCATTGATAAAATGAGACTGGAAATTTAATCAGAATATTGTCTCAAATTATGCATGTGCTGTATATATATTGTAGCAAAACTGAGCTCCTGTGACAGTGGAATTTGTAGAGAATATTTCAGTAAAGTCACTGAGAAAATGTATTAGGATTTTCAAACTTGTAGTTTTCTTTTCTTTTCTCTCTCACAAACCACAACAGTTAAATTGTACTAATCTTATTCTACAAATTCAAATTATGAAACTAAATGACCTGTAATGAAAAAATCCTACCATCCATAAAAATGACTCCTATCCCTCTCTAACATAGTCTTAAATATAATGTAAAATAGTAGCATTTATAATAAATATTTGGCTACTTTTCATTTCTTGCCAAAACCATAATTCTACAGTGCAAGGTAATTTCAGGGTGGTGCTGTGTTGATTACTGATTGATTAATAACGACAAGAACATGTTTATCACTGCATAGAGCACGTGTTTGAGTGGGATGTCACATACTGATATGTCATATGTGAGATCTCGCATATCAGTTCACAAATAAAATCTGTC
Organism: Culter alburnus; assembly: GCA_028476615.1. NCBI lineage: Eukaryota > Metazoa > Chordata > Actinopteri > Cypriniformes > Xenocyprididae > Culter > Culter alburnus. The sequence continues at coordinate 42,752 of JAOTNS010000780.1, forward strand.
CATGACTTCACACTTTTGATACAGGTGTGCTGCAACTGTAGAATAAGGTGCGGTCACACTACGCTTTTCATTCCATTGACCTCCATTCATATGCACACAAATGCGGGAGACCAGAAACGCAAGCATGCAAAAAGTTTGGTTTGGAACTCTGACCTGCAAATTCACATCACACGTCTATATGTAAAGAGTAAAACTGCTATATGAAGGTGTGACCTAATGGCTAAATTTCAGTGTCCGAAGAATTTTCGCATGCTCAAAGTAGTGTGTCTGCAGCTTAAATGTGAGTATGAATATCTTAATTTCTGATTTGTAGAATAGGACTTGTGCACCACCAGAAAAGAATTTGAAAAGGTTTAACTGTGTTGTTTGTAAGAGAGAAAGAGAGAGAAAAGTTTGCAACTTCTAAAAAAACATTGTGTGATTATTCTTTACAACTACAAATCCCACTGTCACAGGTGCTCAGTTTTACTATAGTAATACCCTCTCAGAACATGGTAGTAATCAGCCATCCATGCAAAAGCAGAGGTCGGTGTGGTGTACTGTTGGTACATCTGTCCAGGCCAAGATCTGATGTCTTCATGCCTTCAGCTGGGGATCCCAGAGACCCTGCAATAAAAATAGTAGAGTTCAAAATCCATTGTACATGCCCATTACAAAGTATCGCATCTGGTAATAAATCACCATTCCAGGTTCAATTTAACTTTAGCTCAATAGACAATATTTGTAGCATAATATTGCCCAAAAGAAACAGTTTTGACTTGCACTCTGAATAGTCCTTTAATATGGCATTTTGTGAGAGGCCTTGTCACATTTTCTTCTATAAGTAATTTTTATTCAAATTAATGATTAATGTAAAATATAAAGAATTCATGCATTTACAAACCTCATTGGATAAATATGATTTTTACACAGGAAAGCCTGTCAGTGATGGGCTGTAATGAAAAGAAAAGACACATAACATATATACCTATCAAAATAGACTAATACAGATTGAAGTTGTGATCAGTCTCTTGATCTGGGTAGTGGCAGCTATTGGGGAAACTCACCATCTTCACGGCATCAAGGCCACGTCCTGAAGAATCTCAGCGCCAAACGCTGGGGATCACATCTCATCTGGTAACAAGAGCACAGCCATAATTGTAAGAACCCTAATGACATCTTTACCCCCTGATATTGTATTGGTGATTTAATTCAAACATTTTAGAGGCTGAGTATGAGCAGTGTGTAAGCTGACCAGATTTATGTGAAAAATAACTTAAATGCCTAAAGTTGTCGACCCCTGAACCAGTCAGCATTTAAAGTATTTAAGTATTTGGTAACACTTTACAATAAGGTCCATTAGTTAACATTAGATACTAATACATTATTAAAATCTTGTTAACATTAGTTAATGCACTGTGAACTAACATGAACAAACAATGAACAACTATATTTTCATTGACTAACATTAACAAAGATTAGTAAATACAGCAACAAATGTATTGCTCATAGCTAGTTCAAGTTAGTTAATACATTAACTAATGTTTAACAAATGAAACATCTTTAAAGTGTTACCAAATATTTAGTAAAATGTATTTAAGAATGTATCAGTAAAAAACACACAAATAACTCAAAGACCTAGAGAAAATATATTAATGACCATAACATCCTGTTATCATAATAGTTTATCATAACTACAACCACTATAACATTATTTGTCTCATCTCATTTTGCTGATTATTTTATGCTAAAGGCTTTTCACAGACACTCTCACTGAAACAACCAGGGATTAAAGAGTTAGTTCACCCAAAAATGAAAATTCTGTCATTTATTACTCACCCTCATGTTCCACACCCGTAAGACCTTCGTTAATCTTCAGAAGACAAATTAGGATATTTTTGCTGAAATCCGATGGCTCAGTGAGGCCATAGCCAGCAATGACATTTCTCTCTCAAGATCCATTAATGTACTAAAAACATATTTAAATTGGTTCATGTGAGTACAGTGGTTCAATATTAATATTATAAAGTGACAAGAATATTTTTGGTGTGCCAAAAAAAAAAAAAAAAAAATAAAAAATAATAATAATGTGATAGCCGATTTCAAAACACTACTTCAGAAAGCTTCGGAGCATAATGAATCAGTGTATCGAATCAGCGGTTCTGAGAGCCAAAGTCACGTGATTTCAGCAGTTTGGCTGTTTGACACGATCCGAAACGCTGATTCATAACGCTCCGAAGCTTCCTGAAGCAGTGTTTTGAAATCGGCCATCACTATATAAGTCATTATTTTGTTTTTGGTGCACCAAAAGTATTCTCGTCACTTTATAATATTAATATTGAACCACTGTACTCACATGAACTGATTTAAATATGTTTTTAGTACATTAATGGATCTTGAGAGAGGAAATGTCATTGCTCCCTATGGAGGCCTCACTGAGCCATCAGATTTCAACAAAAATATCTTAATTTGTGTTCTGAAGATGAATGAAGGTCTTACGGTTGTGGAACGGCATGAGGGTGAGTAATAAATGACAGAATTTTCATTTTTGGGTGAACTAACCCTTTAATGATTTTAAAATGTGAAAAATCTTACAGGCCCCAAACTTTTGAACAGTAGTGCATGTTTGAGGATTTGCTTACTGGTTATATGATTTTTAGCCTGAGATTTTCTTCGACAAGAGTGCAGGCCATCAGCATGGAAGAATCTAGGAAACATAACAAACAGTTTATCACAGAGCCTATATAATGTCAGGTTCATTAGAATCAAAACAGCTACAGCAGAGGTGAAATGCAGGAAAGAGAAAGTAGAATATGCAGAATATATATACAAAATTGTATTAACAGAATTTGTTTTAGGCTTACTTCATTTTATATTGCTCTGTGTTACTTACGTTTGTATGTCAGAACTTTACAAACTGTAATATTAAAAAATAATTTTGCAAAAGAAAATAACATGCATGGTGATATAGGTAAAATATTTTGTGGGGCAACACTTTGGAATGGGAAACATATTTACTATTAACTTTTGCCTCAAACTCTTAATATACTGCTTATTAATAGACAGTAAGGTAGTTATAGCGTTTAAGGGTGGATATCAGGTAGGATTTAGGGATGTTGTAGAATAAGGTCATGCAGAATAAGGCATTGATATCTGCTTTATAAGTAATAATAGACAGCCAATATGCAAGCTAATAAGCAACTAGTTTAAAGTGAGAATTGTTCCCCATACTAAAGTGTTACCCTCTGAGGAAAAAATGCGTATGAAGTTATAATGAGCTTTCTCAGTTCACCTGAGTGTCCTAAAGATACCTTACTCCTGTCAGCAGCTCTTCCCCCTCCGGTGTTGTTGATTTGTTCACTCCTGAAATCACAGAACATTTTTCTTCAATGTGATTGGTATTAAATTATTAAACATTAAATGTAATCGAGGTAATTTGTTTACCATGAAAGATAATTTCATTTCGTTTCATTTGATTTTCGCGCTTCCTGTAAGGGATGTCAGTACAGCAGTTTAAATAAATTAGCTCACTCCCAATTACCCATTGACGGATTACCAAAAAAACCTTAAAACTGCCAAAACCTCTCTTCTGAACATAAAGATGTGATTAAAAACGCAAACTTTCATAAGAGCTCAGTATATTAGCCAAACAGTTCTGAAAACGGTTATGCTAACGGACTTTTTCGAAGAAAATAAACTATTTCAATAAAGTAAATATTCGACAGAAGCGTGTCAATTACAGGTAAGAAACATATCCAGAACAGTTTTATACTATTTATGTGATTTTAGGGACTAAACTCACCCGAAAGCAGAGAAAGCAACAGCGAGAGACGGAGATTTCGCAGCTTGTCCGTTAGTGCGGTGCACCGTTACCATGGTAACTTCTCCAGTGTTTGAACGTTCAAAGTGCGCGCCCATTAAAACAGGTAAAAGTCACGCAGTATTTAAACATCTATCATTACCGGTTTATGACCTGATCCGTTTATTTTGCAGAGGACGAGATATGTTCAAATAATTTGGCTATTTACAAAAACTTTTCTGAACTAAACAAGCTGGGCTGACCTAGCATTCTGCTGCTCATCTTCCCTTCGCCTCCGAGAAATTGAGATTACAAACTGCCTGTAGTAAACCGAGTGCCTTAGTAACTTTTAAGTGTCACAGAAATATAAAAAAGATTTTTCTAATTTACTTAAAGTGAAAACTTACCTGAAAACCACAGATGTTGCCGGAGTCGCCATTTCTCTCGTCGGTTGCAGAGATGAATGGTCACGCGCAAACAGAAAAGCGCGGCATATCGGCCTGCAGTCGTGATCCGACCCAAAGCCGACGAGCTGGAAATAGAGCTCGGACTGAAGATATGCGCCTATGCCTGGCCGATCCTTATTAGATGTTACAGATATGAGGCCGACGTTCCGCTCTGCGGCCGACGTCGGCCACATGTATGTGTGCTATCTGGGAAGGTATTTGGCTTCGGGCACACCCCTAATGGAAAGGTCATGGAGTTTATCCACTTCAAGAACAGTGGCGTTATCTCGCTAGTGAGAAATGTCATGTAGCTTTTAATTTGTTAGTTCAGTTTTTACTGATAAAATAGAGCAGTGCTGACAACAGGTTTATGCACAAGTGTGTGTCCGTTAGGGGTGGGGGAAAAATTTGACTCATGCATTTTAAAAAATCTGTTTAACACGAAATACTGTTCTTATTTGTTTTACTATATTTACAGGCCACAAGAGAAATAATGGAATAAATTAAGACAGTTAGGATAGCCTACCGTTATCAGCATATTATGCTGAATTTCGGCTCTTGCGAAAAGTTTGCACGTTGCTTTTTGTGTGATATACATTGACTCGCCTTCTTGGTTTAAAATGGAAAGATTTCCCAATATTGTGACATAACCATTTTGGCTCTAGGGGGGCCCCGCTGATTTGTGCTACACAACTGTGTGTGAGTGAGTGAGTGAGTGAGTGAAGAACAACACACACGGACAGTGCTTACATCTACTGTGCTTATGTGAATACTCACCAGTGCGGGCATTTTGACACTGTGTATTTGACTGATTAGACGCGCAACCGAAAACAGAGGCTTCAACGCTTGTCTGTGTTACACTCGGAGCACGCGCACAGAAACATCCTGCCAGTATTGAGTTTTATTTTTTCCACAAACCCACTATACGTACTTCCTCATAAAATCTTGTTTCTTTATTAATAATGCCAACAGTCCCGCCCACTGAAAGCTGTCATACAAATACGAATATAACACATTTATAGGACTTAAAGGTCTATGTGTAGCAGGGATATGTTGTTACACCAGATTATAAATCATTTTTGTTATTTTTTTATATATATGTAACGGTGTTTAAAAATAATGTATGTTAAATTCAGCATAAATTGGGAAACTCTCCATTGGCTGTGACGTCACTCGCGTTAGTGCACATGATATTGCGGGGCGGAGCTCTATAATCAGAATCTCATAGCTCGTCCTGCTGGTAAGTCGCATAAATGTTTGCTCTGTCTTAATAATTACATTTGGATCATTTTCAGGCAAAAGTTTGAATTATAAACCTCACAAAAGTTTGCTTGTTTTGTCTGTCAACTCCTGGTTGTGTAATCGAGTCAATATGTATTATTTGTGACTATATGATGAAGTGTGTTAATTGGCCTGAATGTAATCTTCAAACTACTGTTTATTTCATTTAAGACGTTGTATGCGACATCGATGTGCTATATGCTGTTTGCTGATAAGCCTTTGGTGCTGTTTTCCCAGGTATGTGTTTTAATCGAGTTTTGTCATGTTCTGTGTTAAAATACTAGCCCCGCTGATGTTAGCTTTAGCACATGTGCTGTATCGTCTCGCACGTGCTCTCTGCTGTGTAACTGCGCCATCTAAGGGCTGCGTTATTCTCTCTCCATTCATTTATATAAAATGTAAAATGATGGTTACTTGAGTTTATATTTTCACTGTATTAATGTGAATGTCTGTATTAGTGTTTTATATTTTATTTTCATGGATGTATGCTTTATTAAGAATTTTCCCACTATATGTTCACGATCACTGTGAGTTAAAATGTATAGAATCAGAATCTCATAGCTCGTCCTGCTGACGTTGTATGCGACATCGATGTGCTATATGCTGTTTGCTGATAAGCCTTTTGGTGCTGTTTTCCCAGTCTTCTTGTCACAGATACAGTAAAGCAACCCTGAGTGACCATCCACCTGTTCTCCATGTGAATTTTTCCATCTACACACACACACAGTCACATATATATATTATTTGTTTTTATTATTAATTGTTTTGGGGCATTTTATTTTGAAATCGTTGCATGCCCTTACTGAATGTGGTGTGTACGTCGGCTGACGTCATACGTAATTAAGGCGTTCAAAACGCAGCGCAATCGGAAATTCGTCCTCTTTCCTGCAATGCCATCAGAAAGGAGAGGTACGATTTTCATGAATTTTCAGTTCATTAACTGTTAAAATGTGTTCATGTCATGTTTATATGATCAAATACGAGAAAGTATTCTGTGTAATGTTATATTTGACCATTAGTTCGTGTTATCAACTTGGTAAATGTAGTTTATTTGAGTGCTCTTTACTGGTGAATAGTGCATTGCGTGAGATGGCGGCAAAGTGTGTGCGTCGCGTGTGTGAAGGATATGTTAGCGGCTATGCGGCTAACATCTCTATTAAGGAATGTCTGTATATAGATAAATAGAAATTGATAAATAATAGATTGATATGTTTAATTAAAAAATATGTGTATGTATAATTATATTTTGTAAACTCAATATATATTTTAGACTTAATATATTTTGTATTTTGTACACCTTAGGAGATATATTTTATATATACTGTATATTGCATTCATCGTGTGTTCTGTGGTTAACTACCTGGGGTACTTAACATGTATTTTGTGGTTAACAGGCAAAATAAGAGCAGTTGCAGATAACAGTGCCTGTCTGTGTGTTTCACCACACAGGTATGTTAAATGGTATACAAGAAACACTGTAATGCTGTTGTGAATTATTGGTATATATTAGAATGACATGTTTGTGAATGTATTATTACATTATATGACTTATATTATTATTAATATTTTTATTACTCATACTATTATTATATGTTATATTATTATATATATTATGTGTATGTTTGTTGTAAAGTGTGTGGTATGTTACTCTCTTTCCTGCAATGCCATCAGAGAGGAGAGGCAAAATAAGAGCAGTTGCAGATAACAGTGCCTGTCTGTTTGTGCGTTTCACCACACAGGCACTGAAATTAAATGACCATTGGTAACAACCAGCTTTGTTTCGAGAGTCCTTATTTAACATCCATTCAACACAACGCAGAGGAACAACCGCTACAAAACTGGTGCCGTGACCCGTCGACTGGTTGATCGTTGTCGACCGCCGGGATTGCTGACGTGGTGTGTGACTACCGATGAGGGGGGCTGGAGGTGCTTCTGTCATCTGTTGCTGTTTCTTCGGTGGAGCTCGGACGTCTGACGGATTGAGCTGTGTCTAGGAGGAGACTGCTGACGTACTGTGTTGCAGAAATTCAACGCTGAAGACGCAGGTGGGCGGAGCACAGACTGAACTGGTGATTTAAGGTGGATCGTGTGAGCTGGATCATCGTGGAGTGTCGCCGCCTAACTTGTTTTGACTGAACTGTAAATGAAGGTACTTCACGTCATCAATTGACTTTTTTTTGACAGGAGGACTTTGAGGAAAAAAAGTGAACTGCGCCTTATATGAGGTTTAAGGACAATTATTTTATTTTTTTCTTCACTTTTCTGAATTTAAACGGTTTCTCTTACATTGATTTATTTGTTTTGTTAATTTTTTTGTGTTTTGACAGTATTCTGATGCGTGAGCAGAATGGCTGCTAAACAAAGTGATTTGGGGTGGGACAACACGTTTACAGCTGGTAGAGGGCGGGGCAGTCTTTTGAATACGCCTGACAGAGCAAAGCTGTTTGAAGATCCTGAGTACTGTAGTACAGGTCGGGGTAGAACAATTGGTCTTTCCCCAGATGACAGAGTCCAAATGTGCGGTAGTCCAATCGCTGCAGCCAGTAACTATGAATTCGCTCCTCGAGAGTCAGAAATGTCTGGTCAAATGAGTAACCTCATAAAACAAATTGGTATTGAGATTGGGCAATCAATTAGAGAGAGTATGATGAGGCCTGACTTTTTTAATCATCCATCTGCAGGGAAGTTCCGAGAAGGTGTCAGTGGTCATGTGACTGACCCCTCTAATACTACTGTCATTGACGCGTCAAAAATGAACTTGATCCTGAAAGCTGAGGTGTCCACACCACCACACTTTCGAGGAGACGGTTCGGACAAATACTCAGTCATGGAATGGGAAGACATGATGAGGGTGTATTTGAACAAACTTGATGTGACAGAGTCTGAAATGGTTGATGAGATAATGAACAGGGTTATGGGGCGGGCCAGAGATGTAATGAGAGTATGGCTGCGCAATGGTTCTACGACTCCTACTGTTGACTCTGTATTTTCTGTTTTGAAGCAGCACTTCGGAGACCAGAGCAGTTCAGGTATTCCATTAGCTGACTTCTATTCTGTGAGACCATATCCCAGAGAGAGCGCTTGGGATTTTTGGATAAGACTGAACAAGGCAGCGGATGTTGCAGAGCAGAGTTTAAGATGGGAAGGCAGATCCCTGGATAACAGGAGCAAAGAGGTGGCCGTTATGTTCATTCGTAACTGCCCTGACAAAGAGTTAGCTTTCGTTTTCAAGAGTAAGCCTGTACAGTCATGGAATGCATCTGAGGTGCAGGAGCAGCTTGACGAGTTGTTAAGGGAACGTAAGTTGACGAATCACACTGTCAAACAATTCACCACGGTTGTCTCAGAGCCAGACGTGGATGTGCCTGTCTCATCGTCTAAGTCTGAACAGGGTGGGGGCGTAGCTGACGAGAATGCATTGGACAAAGTCCTGTCTTTGCTTGAAAAAGCGTTAGTGTGCAACACTCAGTCTGTACGAGGCCCCTGGCCTAAACGAACGGGCAATAAGATTCGAGAGTGCAGAGTGTGTCAAAGCAGTGAGCACAGCACGACTGCTCATTGTAAAATGTATAATTTGTGTTTCAAGTGTTTTGCGGCTGGACACGCGAGCTACAACTGCGACAGTCATAGAGTAACGTCCAGGGTGGGCTCCGGTCAGCATGACAAAGTTGCGTCTCAGGGAAACTAGACAGCTCCCTTCGGGCAGAGGGCGAAGTGGGGCTGTGTAATTCCTCTGAGAATGATTTTGAGTCTGTTTATTCCTTCTTCTGTGAGAGTGTTGGCAAAACAAAAACATTTTCCAGAACAGCATGCAAGTTGATCAAAGTAACGGTTTATTTTATACAAGTGTGTTACTACAGGACAAAGTTGAGCTTCGGGGGATGTTGGACAGTGGCTCCATGGCGACCACTCTGAGTGCGGAAGTTCTTCCTCAACTTGGAGACGCTGGGGTGCTGGACCAGGATATCCTGAGCTCTTCAGATATTGTCTTGGTGGGTTGTGGTGGCAAACAAACTACTCCAGATGGTGTGTGCAATCTGAAGCTTGAAGTGTACGGGGTCAGTTTCATTGTCCCAGTTCTGATTGTAAGGGGTCAAAAGGACCCGATCATACTTGGCACAAATGTCTTGAAACCTCTAATAAGTCAGATGAAGCATACAGACCAATTTTGGAAAGTGGTAAAGAGACCTGACTCGATTGTGCAATCTGAAAATGGCCAATTTTTACGCATGCTTTCTTGTATCGAGAGATGGAGGGGTGATTCGATTCCTGACAAGGTGGGTACTCTGAGACTGAGGTCAGCTGTGACACTCCAGCCAAGGAGCGAACATCTTGTTTGGGGTCGTTTGCCTCCAGGGTCAGTACTGTCAGTAGGGAGCACAGTAGTCATTGAGCCCAGTACTTCACGTTGTACGCACCGGAATGTGCTGATTGGGGAGGGTTGTTTCACCTTTGTGGGGCGATGGCTGGCTTCCAGTAAAGATGATCAACCCGACCAATGCAGAAATTGTGTTGAGGAAAAATGCGAAGGTGGCCGATGTGTATCCTTGCGTCGCTTTGGAGGACCTCGATCAAACCACTGACAGAGTGTTTAGTAAAAATGTAGGTGCGGTACGTTCTGACAAGTCATGTGGTAGTCTTACTGTGGGTGGCTCTACATCTGGAGCAAGTTTGACAGGTAACGGCAGGTTGGACGACCTGGGGCTGAGCGACTTGAATGTCGGGGATTGTGAAGTGTCTCCTTTTTGGAAGAACAAGTTAGTGGATCTCATTGAAAAATATGAGTGTGTGTTTTCCAGGCACAGTTTGGACTGTGGCGAAGCGAAAGGTTTTTTGTCATCGTATCAGAGTTACCGACGATAGGCCCTTTCGTCTTCCATACCGGCGTCTTTCTCCTGCTCATTACTTGAAGTTAAAAGAGACTTTAGATGAAATGGAGGACAAGGAGATCATTAGGAAGTCGAGCAGTGAGTATGCGTCACCATTGGTTTTAGTGTGGAAGAAAAATGGTGATTTAAGGATATGCACTGATTTTCGATGGTTGAACGCACGCACGGTGAAGGATGCTCATCCTCTTCCTCACCAATCGGATGTTCTTGCAGCACTGGGTGGGAACGCATATTTTAGTACTATGGATCTGACTTCCGGGTACTATAACATCCCATTGCACGAAGATGACAAAAAGTTCACGGCGTTCTGTTCGCCAATGGGGCTCCATGAATACAATCGTTTGCCCCAGGGACTCTGTAACAGCCCAGCAACATTTATGAGAATGATGTTGACTGTGTTTGGTGACCAGAATTTCTTGAGCCTTCTTTGTTATTTAGATGATTTGTTAGTTTTCGGAAAGACAGAAGAGGAGAGCTTGGAAAGGCTGGAAATGGTGTTCCGGCGTCTAAAAGACCACAACTTGAAATTGTCTCCTTCAAAATGTAGGTTCTTGAGGAAGTCTGTAAAATTTCTGGGTCATATTGTGTCTGAAGAGGGGGTGGCCAGTGATCCAGCGAAAATTGATGCCATTGTGAAGATATCGGAGAAGGATTTGATGGAGAGTGATTGTGTTACACCATCAGCGAGTAAAATCAGATCCTTTTTAGGTATGGTGGTGTACTACCAGCATTTCATAGAAAATTGTTCTATGCTGGCTAAACCCTTTGTTTCAGCTGTTGACAGGACAGAAAAGACCTAGAGTGGGGAGGGGTGTGAAACGACTGAGAAGGAGACGTACACTTTCTCCAACAGATTGGACTGATGACTGCAGAGCAGCTCTGGAGAGTTTGAAGTCTGCCTTGGTGAGTCAGGTTTTGCTTGCGCACCCAGATTTTTCGAAGCCATTTCTGTTGTCTGTGGATGCCTCCACTAGTGGGCTCGGGGCCGTTTTGTCGCAGGTTCAGGAGGGATGTGCCGTGGCAAGGCCTATTGCCTTTGCGTCAAAGTCTTTGAATCATGCACAGTCGAAGTACCCAGCACACAGACTTGAGTTTTTGTCGATGAAGTGGGCTATTTGTGATAAGTTCAGTCACTGGCTGCGGGGACACAGATTTACTGTGTGGACTGATAATAACCCACTCAAGTACATCCTCACAAAGCCCAAGCTGGATGCATGTGAACAACGGTGGGTAGCGAAGCTGGCGCCTTACGATTTTAATATCCAGTATATCCCCGGTCCGAAAAATATAGTGGCAGATGCATTAAGCAGGGAACCGTTTGCGACTTCGAGAATTTTGCACAGATTGACACGGACGCCGTATGATGTTTTGCTGCATGAGGCAGAGGCTGTTGCTGTCGAGCAGGTGCAGGACATGTTCCATTTGTCGTGTGAACGAGAGGATGGTGAAGTGGTGGATGGGCTGTCAGAGAGCCTGTGAATGTAGGTGGAAATGTGTATGTAGGTTGCACTTCCCTTACTGGCAAAGTGTCTCACCAAGATTTGTCAGTTGTTCTTCATTCTCACCGTGACTGGGAGCATGGTGCAGCCATTAGAAGCATGTCGTATGTTCAGCATTTAGAGAGTTTGGTAGACGTAGAGCAGAGTGAGCTCCGCAGCCTAACTCATGATGAATTGCTGGAAAAGTCAGGATCCTGCGATTGATAGAGTGAAGTTCTTTGTGGAGAGGGGCAGACGTCCATCTCACAGAGAAAAAGTGTTCGAGTCTAAAAGAACTGTGAAAATACTACGCCAATGGGGTAAACTTGTCTTAAGGTTGGGTGTCTTATACCGAGTGTCTAAGAATCCGGTTTCTAAGAAGAATACTTACCAGTTTGTAGTGCCAGCAGCTCTTCGATGTACTGTTCTGAAGGGAGTGCATGATAACGCTGGGCATCAGGGTCAGCATCGCACGCTCTGGTTGGCTAGGCAGTGGTTCTTCTGGGAGTCTATGGAGGAAGACATAAAGACATACGTCAATGAGTGTCAGAGGTGTATTTTGAGTAAGAGGCCTGAACCAGAGGCAAGGGCTCCACTCGTATCAATTCACACGAGTGCCCCTCTTGAAATGGTTTGCATTGACTTTTGGTCAGCGGAGGATTCCAACAACAGAACGGTTGATGTGTTAGTGGTCACTGACCATTTCACAAAGCTCGCTTGTGCTTATGTGTGCCCAAATCAGACTGCAGAAGCTGTTGCGCGTGTCCTGTGGAACAAGTTTTTCTGTATTTGTGGGTTTCCACAGCGAATACATTCCGACAGGGGTGCAAACTTTGAGAGCTCCCTTATGGTCGAGTTGTTGAGATTGTCGGGTGTGGGTAAATCGCACACAACCCCATATCATCCAATGGGTAATGGACAAACTGAGAGATTTAACCGTACCCTGGGTGATATGATCAGTTCGCTGCCTCCGAGATCTAAAGTTAAGTGGCCACAGATGCTGAACACTCTTACCTTCGCGTACAATTGTACGAGACATGAGACCACTGGGTTTCCACCGTTTTTCTTGATGTTCGGCCGAACACCAAGATTACCAGTGGACATCCTGTTCGAAAATGTCATGCTGAATAATGAGACCGTTAATGTTCACAAGTATGTACAGTCTCTTGAGAAAGACTTGAGAGAAGCAATGATGATCACACAAGAACATGCTAAAAGACAGCAAGCGAAACAAGCAGAGTATTATGATCGAAAGGGTAAAGGTCATTCTCTTGAGTTGGGTGACAGAGTACTCCTTGCGAATAAGGGTGAGCGAGGGAAAAAGAAGTTAGCTGACCGATGGGAAAAAGTTGTGTATGTTATTGTGGGAAAGAGGTGTGCACTGAACACTTACCAGATAAGAAATCCTGGGACAGGTCGTACCAAGACCGTACATCGTAAATCTGTTGATGCCTGTCAATTTCCTGCCGGTGCCATCTTGGAATAATGGTAGTGATGGTGTTGATGATGTCGAGGATTCCACTGTCTGTGTGTCATGTGATGAAGATGATCAAACTCAGAGTGACGATCGAACCTCTCGCTGGGTTGCAGATCTTGATGCTGCCACAGATGTGACACGAATAGAGTCTGTGGAGTGCCCTAATGCTGATCAGAGTGAGGCTATTGGTGACACAGCTGTGAAATGTGACTCTGAGATGTCTGGAGCACCTGTGTGTAACGCAAATTCAGACAACTTGCCCGAGTTTACTTTATCTGTATGTTCATTGGTGTCTGATGATTCTTCTGTGTCAGCAGTTCTAAGTGATGACTGTGCTTCTGAAGTTGATGAATGTACTTCAACTGTTGCAGAAACTCCTATGACATTGTCAAGTGTGCAAGATCAGGGGAATGAAAGAGTCTCTGGTCTACAAGATGGCTTTAGGTCAAGATTTGGGAGATTGATTAAGCCAGTTAACAGACTGATACAGTCAATGTCAACTCAGAGAATGTATGACATTCATGAAATTTGAACTGTTCAATTGAGAACAACAAATAGGTTTGTTAAAGAGTTAAAAGACTTTAATTTTTTTTTTTTTTTTTGCTTGTTTTTGTTAAATACATGTTTTGAGAGTATAACGAGTACATTAACGGTACATTTTTGGTGTCATGTGTAGAACTATGTACAAGGCATGGTTTTCTAATGGGTTATTTGGGGATTAGCTACCCCTGGGTTTCCTTAATCTCGAAAGAGATAGTTCAGAACAGAACGAATCTAATGTGATTTCAGAGAATGTGACATCCTTCACTAATTTAGCAAGACTTTGTATGTAATGCATAATCTGGTGTAAAACAGTGGGGGTGGATGTAGCAGGGATATGTTGTTACACCAGATTATAAATCATTTTTGTTATTTTTTTATATATATATATATATTATTTGTTTTTATTATTAATTGTTTTGGGGCATTTTATTTTGAAATCGTTGCATGCCCTTACTGAATGTGGTGTGTACGTCGGCTGACGTCATACGTAATTAAGGCGTTCAAAACGCAGCGCAATCGGAAATTCGTCCTCTTTCCTGCAATGCCATCAGAGAGGAGAGGTACGATTTTCATGAGCTCCGTTCATTAACTGTTAAAATGTGTTCATGTCATGTTTATATGATCAAATACGAGAAAGTATTCTGTGTAATGTTATATTTGACCATTAGTTCGTGTTATCAACTTGGTAAATGTAGTTTATTTGAGTGCTCTTTACTGGTGAATAGTGCATTGCGTGAGATGGCGGCAAAGTGTGTGCGTCGCGTGTGTGAAGGATATGTTAGCGGTAGGGCTGGGCGATGTATCGAATGCTTTTGTCACGCGCATTTCTTCAGTAAAGCCGGTTCCCTGATTACCGCTAAATCGCCATCACCTGCTTTCAAATGAAGCGGCATTTAATAGACAGAGCCGTAGATCACTGATAAGACACGCAATATCGCGTTCAATATCGACGGCGATACATATCGATATTGAACGTGATATTGCGTGTCTTATCAGTGATCTACGGCTCGGTCTATTGAATGCCGCTTCATTTGAAAGCAGGTGATGGCGATTTAGCGGTAATCAGGGAACCGGCTTTACTGAAGAAATGCGCGTGACAAAAGCATTCGATACATCGCCCAGCCCTAGTTAGCGGCTATGCGGCTAACATCTCTATTAAGGAATGTCTGTATATAGATAAATAGAAATTGATAAATAATAGATTGATATGTTTAATTAAAAAGATGTGTATGTATAATTATATTTTGTAAACTCAATATATATTTTAGACTTAATATATTTTGTATTTTGTACACCTTAGGAGATATATTTTATATATACTGTATATTGCATTCATCGTGTGTTCTGTGGTTGACTACCTGGGGTACTTAACATGTATTTTGTGGTTAACAGGCAAAATAAGAGCAGTTGCAGATAACAGTGCCTGTCTGTTTGTGTGTTTCACCACACAGGTATGTTAAATGGTATACAAGAAACACTGTAATGCTGTTGTGAATTATTGGTATATATTAGAATGACATGTTTGTGAATGTATTATTACATTATATGACTTATATTATTATTAATATTTTTATTACTCATACTATTATTATATGTTATATTATTATATATATTATGTGTATGTTTGTTGTAAAGTGTGTGGTATGTTACTCTCTTTCCTGCAATGCCATCAGAGAGGAGAGGCAAAATAAGAGCAGTTGCAGATAACAGTGCCTGTCTGTTTGTGTGTTTCACCACACAGGCACTGAAATTAAATGACCATTGGTAACGACCAGCTTTGTTTCGAGAGTCCTTATTTAACATCCATTCAACACAACGCAGAGGAACAACCGCTACATATGCGGCAAAACGAAAGTAACCGGTGAAATGTTTCGAAATGTCTCTTGGCACAGCAGAGCACCAGTTTTAATAAAAGGATATGTTTAAGTCCAGTCACTATTTTACATACTTTAAAATTCAATAAATCAACATTAGTCTTTAATGTGTGTGCTTTATTAACAACAGAGCTTTGGTGGAACACGAGCAAAACTGACTACTAATCATGAACACTGGCAGACTGCGTTAATTCCATTACTTTAACACTGCAACTCAACTCCTAGCAAGCACTTGATGGATAAGGGACATATTACATATAACAACATTAAACTGTTTTATATCACATCACCCTTCCTTATGAGTTACTTAACATATGTAACGTTGAACCATAAAATTACTGTAGTTGGAAACAACATTTTTTTTTTTTTCACCAACAATGTTTCTCTTTTCACACAAAATCCTTGTATCTCTGTGGAGCTGTGACAATTCGTCTAGACCTTGTTTTCACCCTTTTCGGTGAAATGATTGTTGTGTGACTGGAATTGGATTCAGATAGATCAGTTCCTGGTTGTTCAACCTGCACTGGAATGTCTGGGGCGTTATCAGGCATAGAAGCCGCAAGTTGATCCTGGCCATGAGTTTCCTTTGGTCCCTGTGTCTGTTGAACTGAAGTATATGTAATGACTGAGGCAAATCAGATACAATTATTGGTTAGTTAACCAATAGTTTTAAGCTCACTCTGGAGTCTGTCCCCATCCCCCGGGAAGTTTTCAGTTACAAGTTTATTGCGCCGAGGAATGCGGTTGCCGCATGGAGAGCAGAGAAGAGACACAGAAAATCTGCATCTTCCCTGCATTTTCCACACAGAACACAGACTCTATGGCATTAATGTATAGACAGACTGTGCTATAAATGAATCCTTCTCAGGAAATGGTATCCATTATTACTGTTGTTTTATTGTACTCATTGTATTTACATGTTTGATGATTTTTAAATGTTATGACCTGCACGGTAACTTCAATTATGCCATGTTTGGTGTCTATGCATTTGTATCGAGCAGATTTAAATGTTTGTGTATGCGGTATGTCCATACCTGCACAACACATAAGTGTTATAAGGATCTTTAATAGTCCTTCTTCAAAGCTCAACCAGTTTAATTTTGCTCAGTCATAAAAGCCCCACCAAGGGGAGGTGTGTGTCACCCGGAAATACAACGACCTCATTGGCCCCCATCATTCCTGAGAGGTTGGCTTTGACCAGAGGTTAAAAACGATTGAACAGGGCCACTCCTTCTCTCTTTTCTCCTTGCTTCTGAACGACCGAATCGATCTCCTTGCGGCCGGCCTAGGCCAGGCCTGCAAGGCCTGTAGGCCTCGGCCTACAAACTAGCCATGTGCTCCTCATCCAACATGGAAAAGACTGGCAATAACTTCGGACTGAATCCTCAAGACCTCTCCTCAGATGGCAGAGCTGATTCTCCTCAGTCTAAGGGCATCTTGCAAGTATCGTACATTTTAACACTAAACAGCGATTTGGTATTAATTTGTAAGACTTACCTTTGCTATTGCTAAAGAAACTGATGATTCCTTTCCAGATTGCCTTTGACATTTCATGTAGCTCTAGTAACAGCATCTCTTCCGGTTCAACTCTATCATTACGCATTCTGACTTGCGTATGTGTGTGTGACCCTTTGTGTATGTTGTGTTACGTGTTTGTTAGTTTAGTTATGTGTTTGTGAGTTAGTTAATAAAGATTGTGCACAAGACATGTTTGGTTCTGACTCCGTCTGCTAATGAATTGCCTCTTAAGAGATAGATCCGGACTACGTGCTCTGAGTAGTACAGTACAATAAGAAATATTATTTTTCCATAACTTGGAAATTAACATTTCTTAGAATTAATAAACAATCAACACTAAGTGTTCCCTGGACAACAGGTTAATTGATTGTAATATTAAGATTAATGTAGCTATATCCAGTAAATCTGATTAACCGATTTACATATTCATAATTAATCATAATTAATAAATCATATTGAGTTATAAATAATTATTAATATTTCCCCTTTGAGTTAATTCGCTACATATTTGGTGGAGAACGAAAGGCATCATTTTAAGCAGTTGTTTGCAGATGGACCAGTAATCAATCATGTGTTTTGATAATCTTATTGACATCTTATACATGCATACAAATTTCTGATAAATCAGCAAAACTGGGGCTTGAATGCGCATTCCCTTGAACGGCAGAACGTTCCTCGATGCTATAATGCATATTTAAATGGCACGAAGAAGCTAACCTGAAATTATCGAAGAAATCATAATTTCAGTTGCTAAACGAGTGTAAGACTTTTCTGACGACGGAATCGCAGATTAGCAGCGCGTACAAAGGGTATTAGAATAAATTAACCTGAACTTGGGCGAAGAAACCCCCACTTTCAGCTTTAAATGCTTAAGTCTTTCTGACGATCGAATCTCAGATTAGCAGCACGAACAAATAAACTACCCTGATCTTGGGCGAAGAAATCCCCACTTTCAGCGGTAAACGCATAAGCCTTTTTCTGATGACGGAATTCCAGATTAAGCAGCATAAATTTACCTGTGTGATGAAGAAATCTCACTACAGAGTTTGTAATGGTGTTCTGGGCGAGACTCCCCATTCACCGATTAAAGGCCTTTTTACTATTTGTTACGTCACCGTATTCATATTAATGCGCTGGACCGCACATATGAAACGCACGCAACGAATTTGTGGTGTAAATTCTAGCTTAGCTAACTAGAAATTCGCCACTCTCTGTGAAGTGATGTGTTGTTGTGATTTGTGAGTTATGCGTGACCACACTGGAGTTCTCAGTGCGGACTTGCAGCACGGTTAGAATTCTGCTCTATTCTGATCGTGTTGCAGGCTGGCATTGGTCTCCTGGCAACGCATGACAACAGAGCGTGGAGAGCAGACACCTCTGAAAGTCTGATAACAGCACCCACATCACAGACTGTTGTGCAAACAACAAACCTCGTGTAGCCAAATCTAGCTCTATAGAAATCCTACACGTATACCCTACAAGTTAAAACCC
Source organism: Culter alburnus (assembly GCA_028476615.1). Classification (NCBI taxonomy): domain Eukaryota; kingdom Metazoa; phylum Chordata; class Actinopteri; order Cypriniformes; family Xenocyprididae; genus Culter; species Culter alburnus. Next base: position 61,527 of record JAOTNS010000780.1, read on the forward strand.
TTTAGCTCGACTAAAAGCTGCTAGCACCCTTCTAGCACCTAGACACGTATGAGCGCGAAGCATTCAAACCGAAGACTTTATAGACTTTGGGATCCCTTTTAGGAGGGACTTTGATTTGAACTGTTGATGGGAACACAAAGCGTTGTGAAGCTCGGAATCAAATGAATCAATTGCGTCACAAACGATTCACTGTTCGAACCGCTCAAAACGCCCCTTTGCGGGTCAGAACAGTAAGCGTAGTGAATACTAGAGATATGCGAATACGAGACATCTTTAATAAGCCATTCACAAATGGTTATTATTAAGTTGTAATCAATTAAAAGTGATCAATGAATCATCTAATATCCTTAAACATGAGGTTTCTGTCAAGACATGATATTTCAGTAAACGGTAGCGCTTGTTAATAAAAACTGAACTATATCAGACAAAACATGACAATACGTCACTTCCCTTTATCAAATGCGTCATTTAAATGTGTTAGACACATTTCATGTACAAATCATGTATAGACATGGGTTCATGGGACTTAGAGATGAACCATGGACATCTTGAAACACTTTGAAACTGCTAGGACGCATCACAAAGCCTTGTTTACTGAAATCACGTGACTGTGGCAGTTTGACACACGCTCCGAATCACTGATGCAAGACAAACGATTCACTTGAATTCCAAAGCTTCACAAGGCACGCCTCAAAGGCACCCATCTCTGGTTTAAACCATTTGTGTGTGTGTGTGTGTGTGCGTGCGTGGCGTCACACACATTGTCAAGTCTGAGTATCTCTATTCAGTCAAGGTGAATTTAAATTAAATTTAAAATGTAATTAAATCAATTTGTTTAGTTTCCTGTCTCCTAAAGCTACAAGGAAATTCTGAGTTTACTCTTTATTTATTTATCTATTTTTTTCCTAACCCTATTTCTCTATCTTAGTTCTACTTCATGCTAATACTTTGTTCACCTGACTATCCCTATGCAGCCAAGTTGATTTTGGTTAAATTTGAAAATTTAACTAAATCAATTTTGTCTGTTTACCTTTCCTTTTAGATTTCTAAATCTATTAGGAAATTCTAATTTTATTTTGTTCATTCCTCCTCTACGTCATTTATGTCCTCC
>JAOTNS010000781.1:0-15525 GCA_028476615.1 Culter alburnus
CATTACTCTTCCTACCCGCGGGCTCAGGGACAGCAGTCTGCGAGACGGGGCAGCTCCTGCTGATGTGCACGTTCAAGAGCATGTGGTTGGAGCTTCACTGTTTGCCACATGTTGTCAGTGAACCTCTGTTTCCTAGTGTTTCACTGCAGCTGTATAACAACATCCAGGAGCAAATGAAAACAGAGACTAAATGCTAAATTTATCACGGTTTTGGTACGGTTTGGTATGTTCAAGGCAAAAAGGACTACTGTCAAAAAATAATAAATAAAATAAGAACAAATAATCAAACTACAAGCAACAGCACAAATAAATACAGTAGAGCAAAGATACAAATAAAATTAAAGGGCCCTCGCACCCGGTCTCACCGCCACACGTTGCCTGCAGGAAAACTGTGAACAGTGGGCGACATGCATGTAAGCAAGTAAATACAGCAGAATTATGGTGAAGTCATTTTAAATTGCCACACTTCCTACTGCCAACAGGTGGCGCTTTGACCGTAACTGAATATTGCCATGTAGATGTCTTCAGGCCAGGATAACATGTGAAGTTTGGGGCAGATCGGACATTGTATGCCTGAGTTACAACAACTTCCTATTTCATGGCGTTAAACGCAAACATTAGCACTTAGCCAAGTGTTGCATGATTTAACCGTGTTTGCCTCATACGTCCTGAAAAGTGAAGCTGCACGCTCTTTGATCGCCCCCTGGTGGCTGGATGCAGTACAGGTCATAAACCCCGCCTTCTCAATGCAGACGAATGAGACTTCAGTGAAAACATAAAAATAAATTATGTTTCAAATAAAATTTTCCGAAAAATGTTTTTGGTCATTTAAGGTAGTTGTTATCACGTTGATATATATTCAATTGTTCGTTTTTGTGATAAGTTTGATTTTAGCTAGCAATTTGATGCTACAGAAACGGGGAGTGTCGTCATGATTGACAGTTGTGATTGACAGCTTAGAGATATATAACAAGATATATAACTAACTATTAATTTTCGATTTCTGTGTTATTTCACATCGGCAAAAAAAGTTGTTCAGCAGTAAACTGTCCTGACCGACCTACAGGATCTGACGGATCAGTGAACTCTTTTCGGTAACGTTAAATGTGGGCTTTATAAGCTAATAAATGTTATTAGTTAAGATAACACACCTAATGTTAACCATGTCGGGAAAAAGCAGGTTATCTGGCAGTTACTAATTATTTTTATGGGTATGAAATAATAATTAGCAGGATAAAACTAATGATAGCCTAGTCTAATTACAGCAATCGATCTCCTGTAACGTTAGTTTAAGTTTATTTAAATGGCAGGACCGTTTCTGACATTTTAGAGTTGTTTCTAGTGGCATATTATATTGAGTTTATCTACTGAATTTGCTGTTTCAAAAATATTATTGCTTTAGAAACAGAATAGCCTATTATTTTATAGGTAGAATTTTAAATTGTGTATAATTTATATAGCCTATTTAAAATACATCAATGATGACGCAGTCGTCTGGGCGGAAGTTTGATACCGCGACTCCGCCTCCGGGCTCCACTGACGATTCCTTCTGCGCATGCCCAGGCTCTAAACTTTTTTTTTTTTTTTGATGTTTTTGCGTAACGTGTCAGCACCCATCATCGTCCGTTTTGGCTTCAGTTCAGTACAATGGAAAGAAGCGATGCCGCGTCGTCCATCTTTTTTACAGTCTATGGATTTAACCTGTTTCTAGCATGTTTGGTACTTCGTGGCATATTGAAATGTGTTCCTGGGAGTGAATTACAGTGTAAAGCATGCCATTTCCTGTTGCCAGCAGGTGGCACTATGACTAACTGAATATTGGCATATAGATGTCTTCTGGCCAGGACTCGTATCACGCATGTGAAGTTTGGGGCAGATCAGACACTGTAAGCCTGAGTTATAACAGCTTCCTCTTTCGTGGTGAAACATCAGGCTTTGTCAGGCCGCCACAGACATGCCCTTCAGCGAAAGCTCAAGATCTTCGCAATTAAACATTAACATCACTAAGGCTGACAACATATGGTATTTATCTGGTTTAATCTCTATGAGGAGTTAATCACAGTGTAAAACAAGTTATTTCCTGTTGCCCGCAGGTGGCGCTATGACTGTAACTTAATATTGCCATGTAGATGTCTTCAGGCTAGGACTCTAATAAAACATGTGAAGTTTGGGGCAGATCGGACATTGTATGAGTTACATCAACTTCCTGTTTCATTGCAAAACATTGAATTTTGTCAGGCCGCCACGAACACACGCTTTGGCGAAAACTCTAGATCTTCACAATATAATGTCACAAGGCCTTAAGATTAGACTGACCAAATGATGTTGATCTGATTAAAGCTCTAGGAGGAGTTGGTTAAAGTGCAACACCGGGTAACGGCAAAAACTGCAAACAAGACAAAATTCAAAATATCTCACTTCCTGTTTGGTTTTCAGATTTTGCTCCAATATACTTTTTTAGGGATTGGACTGTCACATGTGTCTACCGAATTTCATACCCGTATGTGAAATGTAGAGCGAAGGGCGCTTAATTGAAATTTGTAAGTGCCGCTATCGAGCCATTTTGCCACACCTAATTCTGAAACACATATCAGACGTAAATTTTCATCACTTCTGACGCATGTGCAAAGTTTCATGAGTTTGAGCATGTTTAGGTCCTCAAAAATGCGATTCATTTCGGAGAAGAAGAATAATTGACTGAGCAATTACAATAGGGTGTGCCTTTCAGGATTTTCAGGTATCTAACAGTAGTTTTCTGTAGCTAATCAAATGTAAAACAACATTGCATATAATCTTCACTGTATACATTAAATAAAAATTAATCATTATTAATTAATAAGTTACAAAAGCTATTCAGTTTAGATCAATGAGTGAGATGTCTTCTGTTGTTTGATTAACATTAAAAACAAAGGGAGCAGGAATATTAGGCTGCTGTCACTTTAAGACATAATGCACAGATCCAGTACACTGATACTGAACACATGCGTTCTTTCTCAAGTGTTTAAGTTCACTTAAGAGATAACCCACTATGTTTGCTAGGATACTTGCCAAGATAGGCATGTCAACATAATTTTTGTGTGAATTTGTCTGTTCAAGCGCAAGACTTGAAAGAGAACTCAATATTTGCACACTGTACATGCGCTTCCGTGTCCACGCTTCGGATGAGTGCACAACATTTCCCCACACTGAACAAAGTTTAGGGGAAGCCAGAATGTGTAGCCATCAACAGAAACATACATTAGCCTAACTCTTGTCTGTTTTATTTATTTTCAACAAACCATATTATAGATGCGTAATCATCATCAGATATCAGATTAACCGCGGTGCAAGTGTGTGCCGACCCGTGTGGAGAACAGTACGGTTCGTTTTTTTTTTACAGAGAACTGTTACACTCCTAGTATTATGGTACCAACTGTCTCATTAAAGTTTGTAACAGAAGCTCGGTCTTGGAATATCAGGGAGTCATTTCAAAGCAGTGCTGAAATTTTAATGTACACGGTTGTATTCGGTTAGAGGTCATCGTACCCATGAAGCAGGTGCAAGGAAAAAGTCAGAATGCAATCTTCTTGCAATACTGTCTTTTCTGAAATGTGGGTCCTTTTGGTGTTCTGTTCTTTATGATACCAGCAAGTCACATTATATGGTCTGAAAAAACTGTTTTTTCAGTTGGGAAAATTTTTACTTAGAAATTTAACAGTATGTATTCTGAAGCCTTTTCAATGATTCTTTTCAATGACAAAGATTTCTGAATGTTATAACATTTTTGTATTAACATTCCTATTAATAATATTTTTATACTTTCTAGATAATTTATCCATAATACCTTCATAATACTACTGACTGAGGACTATAGGAAATCTAGTGGCCTTTAAAGGGCTAGATCACCCAAAAAACAAAAATTTTGTCATAATTTACTATGGAAGTCAGTGCGGTCCATCAAGTGTTTGATTACCGACCAACATTCTTCAAGTTCAATATATCTTCTTTTGTGTTCAGCAGAAGAAGGACATTCATACAGGTTTTGAACAACTTGAGGGTGAGTAAATGTTGACAGAATTTTCATTTTTGGGTGAACTATCCCTTTCAATTAATGTGGCATAAGTAACTATTGAGGAGCAATATAGTCAATACACTGTATAAAGGGAATATATAGTCAATATTGTATGTAATTCATATGAAACATTTAAGATGTAGCCTATATTACAACATATCCAGAGATACCAGCTTCACCATTAATAAAAGATGAAAATTTTCCACACTTCGGATGACATTGATCAGAATGTCTTTTCTAATGCAAGATAACAACTGTACCACATGTAAGATTTGAAGTGAAGCTTTTCAATATATTATTGTTTTTTGTTTGGCATTTTTTGCATGCCTGTGGTGCAATTTATCAATGTTGCAAAAATCTGTGTTCATTTATCTGTACTGAAATGCATATAATATCACAAATTGCATGAAGTCATGTGGGGAGGCCATCTTTTTAGGTAGATGGGCTTACAGCATTGAGAGGACCAAAATAAAACGCAGATTCTCTGTTGACCAAATTTAGACAAGATGGCTGGAGGAAGAAGTTTGCCAATTTTTGCATCATTTAACCAGGCAAAAAAAGTTTAAAGATGGCAATGACAGCTTCCTGCCTCTCTCGATTCTTTTTGGGCTCTGAGTAAGAACTCGGTCAGACCGGAGGGAATTAAAGTGCAAGCTGTTGCCTGAGAGAAATCGGGAACGCTGCCCACATTGCAAAGTGAAAGGCGTCGAGTGGACCATTTGCAAAATATGGTGACAATCTGACTTACAAAATGTGTATTCATAAATTGAATTCAGTTTTCTCCCATAAAAGCTGATGTTATGCATTTTGACATCTTGAAATTATTACTAATAGCTAAGGAAAACTTTACATTTGTTACCTGTAATTATATTTACTGTATTTCACGAATGAAACAAGAGTTGTGTCACCAGAGGCAAATTCTCACAAAATCAAAACATTAGCTGTATCATTATATATATATATATATATATATATAATATATAATATATCATTATATATAATGTATATAATATATATATATATATATATATTAGAAGACGTCTAACATCTAAGTTAGAATAAGTATGCACATTGAGATACAGGACTGGTGCTCATTAAAAAAAAAAAAAAAAAAAAAAAAAACTTCTTTTGAACTTTGACCTATAAATTGACAATTACTGCAAATTACTCCACTACTACAGCCATTACTCCACTTGTATTTTCAAAATACAAGTTTTCAAAATTAATAATGCTAATGACATGAAGTGAAGAGACATATGTTATTAATTCCTTTTTTTTTTTTTTTTTTTTACAGTCTAAGCACTAATTCTTAAAGGTGATAAAGAGGATCTTTTCGTCGACTGAGAAACCAAAGACTGTTACTGAGTTTTTGAAATGAGCGCATGCGTAAGAACAACCCCCCCTCCTTTCGAGGGAACGCCTCCCAAAACTCGTGAACGAGTATTGGAACACGAGTGTTTACCACCGGAATTCTCTGTATCGTGTTAGTGGATTCATTATGTCGGACTCACCGTAGGTAACTCATAATCAGCAGTTGTTACTCCTGTCTCCGGACAAAAACATTGCATGCGGCGCCTGTGGAGTGTGGAAAGTTACTGGAGCGCGCAGCCGCGCTCGTCTCTCACAAGGAACGTCATGGCAGTGATTGACAAGCCAGAGGGCCAATCCGCGCACGTCTCTCACAAGGAACGTCACGGCAGTGATTGACAAGCCAGAGGGCCAATCGTTTACGCGATGATCGTGTAAACGATTGGCTGATGTTTTTAAGGCCCTACCTCGTGCACAGATGATGTATATTAATATATTATTACTTTCAGTGCACCTAATAAATAGTCTTTTATCAGTTAGTAAAGACAGTTTCAAGTAATATTGCAAAAATGTATAAAACAAAACATCCTCTTTAGCACCTTTAACCTGGGAAAACTAAATATGTAAAAAAAATAAACAAGTCAATGAGATAAACAAGTCAATATTTAAATCATTTTCATGAAAAAATAATCTCAAGGAGACTTTCACCATATTTTGAGAATGCCCCGGGTATGGAATTCTTGCAAGGTCTATGTTAAACCTTTAAAACCAGAAAGGACAAATCCTAATGCAACTGCATACAATGACATCCTGGTGCTTCCGACTTTGTGGCAACAGTCTGGGGAGGGCCATTTTCTGTTCCAGCATGACAATACCCCTGTGCACCAAGTGCCATAAAGAAATGATTTACTGAGACTGGTGTGGAAGAGCTAGACTTGCACAAAGCCCAGACCTGAACTCCACTGAACACCTTCGGGATGAATTGGAACACCGACTGCGAGCCAGACCCAATTGCTTGTGTCTGAATGTGAGCAAATCCCTGCAGCCATGTTCCAATAGAGTCTAAATCCTTCCAAGAAAAGTGCATGCAGTTATATCAGCAAAAAGAAGAAAAACTCCCTATTATTGCCAATCGTTTTGAACCTTAAATGCTCCACAAGCACATAGCTTTGGTGTGTCCACACAATTACAGCAATAGTGTGTGTAAACATTTATGCAGTATATGAATATGCAAATTACATGTAAATGTAAACATACATATGCAATTCATGTTTGCATATTTCAATGTAAATACGATGTTAGATGCCAATTGGATTGCAAACCCTAGAGCATAGGAAAGTTATTGAGCTACAGGACTGCACAGCCAAGCAATAATGTTGCTATGGAAAAATCACAGCTCATGTACAATGGACTAATTGAGCTGGCTCTCAGAATAGAGGATTTTCTCAGGATAACTTTAAATCCACACATTGCAACTTTTTAGTGTACACTATGTTCAAAAGTTTTGGGTCTGTAAGATTTTTTAAATGTTTTTGAAAGAAGTCTCTTATGCTCACCAAGGCTGCTTTTATTTGATCAAAAATACACAAGAAACAGTTGTGAAATATTATTACAATTTAAAATGACTGTTTTCTATGTTAATATATTTTAAAATATAATTTATTGCTGTGATGGCAAAGCTGAATTTTCTGCAGCCATTATTCCAGTCTCAGTGTCACATGATCCTTCAGAAATCATTCTGGTATGCTGATTTGGTGCTCAAAAAACATTTCTTGTTTTATCAATGGTGAAAACAGTTGTGCAGCTTAATATTTTGATAATTTTTTTTCATGATTCTTTAATGAATAGAATAGGGCTGTATGATATTGGAAAAAAAAAAAAAAACAGACACTGCGATACTGCAATTTTTTTCTGCAATACATATTGCGATATGAAAACAATTTCAACAAATGACGTGAATAGCTCTATTTGGAAATAATTAATAATTCTAGAATGGTTGGGGTGATTTTGTAGGGGTCTGCATAGAAAAACAAATTACAATCATAGGTAAATACAATAGAACAATATACAAAGAAATAAATAGTGCCTTATGTTTTTCAGGTAAGTCTAACAGTAAGGTCCAGAAATTCAATAATCAAATGTAAAATAACACTCAGTCTTCACTGTATAAATTAAATATAATTAATCTTCAAAGGTGATTATCTCTATGAATTTTGTTATTTAATTAAGATTAATGACACAGACAGCAGCAGGAATATTAGACTGCTGTCACTTTAAGACCGAAAGCATGGATCCAATATACTGATATGCATCAGTTTTCTTTCTCAATTGTTTACGTTCACGTAAGCCATAAGTAACTGTGTTTATGAGGAAACTCACCAAGACAGGCATTTTGACATAATTTTGCTTGTATGTGTCCATTCAAGCAATAATAGAAGCGGAAGAGAATGGAATTAGGTGTTCGCCTGCTGTCTGTGCTGCTCTATGTGTGCAAGTGCAAGGTCCAAATTGACTTGTCTTTCGTGTCTTCTTGCAGTCGAATGGTTTAAAATTGCTTGAGTGTTTAAAGTGACAGGACCTAAAACGTGCAAATGATAAACTTTCACCCTATGATGGTTAAACTTTGCAATTAATCTGAGAATCAGGTGCGTTTCGAACCATGGTGCTTGGTCCATACGGATCAACTACAATACCAAAACTTTGCACATTGCACATCCTGCGATGTGACTATCACAGATGTGCACATCGTGTTATCGATGCTAAAATGATATATCATGCTGCCCTAGAACAGAAAGTACAAAAAAACAGCATTCGTTTTAAATAGATTTTTTTATGTAAGTGTTTACTGTCACTTTTGATGAATTTAACCACCTTGCTGAATGAAAATTTAAAATTTATAAACAACAACAACAAAAAAAAAAACATTAGTACAAAAAGTTGTGAAAATTCAGTTCTGCATTTGCACATACTGTACATCATTTCAAACAGCTTTGACTATCCACCTTAAAACAACAGAGAATTGCCTTTGACTTTAACTAGTCTGATAACACCATATATTGTTTTGTCTACGTTCTGCTGTCAGAGATAAAAAAAATTGAGGCATTTTGTTATTGTCCGATTCTTTGTATTCTTATTTCGATGCTCGCAGGCAGAATGTGGTGTCGTGCTAATGGAATGAGATTCAATCTTTCTTCCATTCAGACTGACGGGCATTTTTATGTTTGTAATTTATGAACTGTTGTACAGAGCTTCATGGAACACCGCTCCTAAATTAGATCATTGTTTAGCATTCATGACTACGGCTAGCATGAACCTTTAATGGTTTTAGTCTTGAGAGAGGAAGAAAGCTTCTTGGAGCTACGCTTTGACCGGCAAGGCTGAATTTCATTTGATGGACCTGTATGTTACGTCATTAAAGGTTTTCTAGATCACTTTATATATAACAAAGATTAGTGTTTGGTTACTCCTAATGCATTTACTAGCATAGGGAAAAGGTTGAAACAGAAAAGGAACAAGCCAGACAGGTGCATGCATGGTCCATATTGATTGCCTGACAGAAATGCTGAGACAGAAGTTATATATCCTTAGTGTGCTAGTTAGTTCAGTGTTATCCAATAATGAGTGTTCTGGTGCTGTACACTCATTGTAGAATGAAAGAGAACTAACTAGCACACCACAGAAATCTACAAGTTTAATGACATGGTGTCATTTTGACAACATAAAAGTGCTTCTTAAAGTCAATGTGAAATCAAAATTGACAATTCTTATTTTTATTGCAGTATTTATTATAAATGATTTATCTGTGCAAACCATTATAAAAAAAATCATGTGCCCTTATAATCTTTAAGTAAAATTACATCTCTTCTCTAATGATTTGTTTTGCTCTTTCTGCTGCGAGGGCAGGACAACCTGTCAGTCACATGAGATCGCAGCAATAGCAAGCCACATTGATCCAATCAGTTCCCAGTGGGCAAAATCATGTCCACCCTACACCTATTTCTTGCTTGAGAAGCCATTTCACTCAGATAAACATCACAACAGGGAAGGAAAGACTATGGCAACTTCCATTTCATGCCAACTTTAACGAATAAACAAACTGGCCAGATCAACAGATTTCATCATGTCAGGAAGCTTCCCGTTCGTTCCTCTTTCTTTGGCTTCCTCTGTGTTGTGCGCTAATGATGTGGTCTAACTGTGAGTACTGGAGACTCACTAAACCTCCACATCAAAGCAACCTTGAGAGAGCCCTAAGACGTCTTCACAGGAAGATTCCACACAAAAGAAGCTGTTAACTTGGAAGCAAATACCACAAGACTAAGTTAAAGGGGATGGTTTAAAAGCATGTACCAGTATTATGACCGACTGTAGGTTATATAAATTCATACACTATATAACTGTGAGACATGATGTACTGCAATACTTTTTTCAGGGTGTTTTTATCAGCCCTTTATCAGTACTGGTCTGGTAGCTGAACTACAGGCAACGAACATACTGTAACTGGGGAAAAAAATTGAACTTACTCTAATCTGATCAATATCTTATTAGACTTGACCTTTAAATGCCCTTACAAAGTATTTATTTTGTTCCCAGTAAAACTCCTCTGCAAGCTTGTTTATGCCTCAGAGTAAAGAAATAAGGTAATTGTGATTGCATTAATCTGACATTATATTTAAAATTGAGACTTTATAACCTGATTTTATACCGCAAAATGTGATGTTGTCTTAAAATTTGACTTTAATCATCAAAAAGAGACTTAAAATGTGACCTTATGTCTCACAATCTGCCTTTATATCTCTATGACACTTTATATCTTAAAATGTGACATTGTATGTCAAAAATTGACTTGAAGGGACTATTCATTTAATCACTTTTTATTGCCAATGTGTAAAAAAAAAAAAAAAAAAAAGGTTGTAGCCTACCGAAAGTTAAAAAATAATAATAATAAAATTAAAAAACAAAAAACAAAAACAAAAAAAAATACGATTCCTAGGTTTTATAGGGTTTGGTTGAAAGCCTGTAGACTGATTTTTAAGCGAAGGACTCAGGAGTCGGGACGTTTTTGCCGGGAAAATCAAAAGGATGTGACTTTACCCGCTCTCCCGAGAGCCTCTCTTCCGTGTGTGTGTAACGCAAGCTAACGTTAGCTTAAAGATGTTGTAAACACACAGCACAGCATGAACAAACTAAAATAAATAATAAAGTTTTCTGTATAACAGTTACATAATCAATGTTAATCTGTAATAATTTAACAACTTAAATCAACTTCAATGACGCATGAAATGAATGCTTCAGGATAACGCCATTGCCGAAAGAGCTATTCTGTAATGTAGCTATTGTCACTGTGTCATGCAAAGAAAATATAGTTTCATTTAATCTATAGTTTCAATTAATCCCTAATTGAAACTATAGCCAGATCTATCGTCTACTACAGTCACATCCTACTTTAATCAAAATTCTAATGAGTGTGTAATTTTAATTACCTCATCTGTCGACATGATGAATTGCAGAGCTGGTGCAAACATATCCACATGATCAGATGCTTTCTTAACTGCTGTTTTCTCACTGCTGTCAGTTTTTGTTGTGCGTCCATTTTGTTATTTGAAGCGCACAGCACAAACATGTTCATCTAAATGTCACTCTGAGAAGCGTAGACGGCATCTGGATGTTTGTTAACAGGAGTCTATATAGCTGTAAAGGTATTTCCAACTTCTTTTTGTACTTCTAAGAGAAGAATGAAAAAATAAATTTGCGTGAGGTGCCTTGAATCACGTTCAGTCTCTTGATTGTTATGGATTGTGCGCACTAGTGCGAGCAATAACTTGCTGGCTGCAGTTCACTTAACGGCCATTGGTGTCACTAATAACAAGGGTTTCTGAATTCTAATGTCTCAAAATACTGTATCTCATATTTGACTTCATATCTTGAAATGTGACTTTATAACGTGACTATATCTCACAATTTGACTTTATCTTTTATAGAGTAACTTCATATCTCACAATCAGACTTGTTTTAAAGTTTCTCAAAATTACATGTTAGATTACTTTTTTTTAGCCTGAGATAGAAACAGGCTTCCTTAACTACCAGAATTGAATGCAATTAAATGGTTTATTCTCCCTTTAACATCTCAAAACACATTTATGAATATTAATTTTCAAAGAATGAATTAATTTCTCATTTATAAAATAAGTTTCTACTTGTCAATAGTCACTTAGCAACTATTAAGGCCAGAAGTCTTCTAGGGTTCATTTTAGACTGTGGAATCACGGCACATTAATCAGAGCAAATTTGCTTCAACTGCCAAATTAGATAGAGAGTGCTGGTTCAGGGTAATTGTCAGGTAATATCTATACGATTCCTAGGTTTTCCAGGGTTTGGTTGAAAGCCTGTAGACTGATTTTTAAGCGAAGGACTCAGAAGTCGGGACGTTTTTGCCGGGAAAATCAAAAGGATGTGACGTTTACGCGCTCTCCCGAGAGCCTCTCTTCCGTTCTAAGTGTGCAACGCAAGCTAACGTTAGCTTAAAGATGTTGTAAACACACAGCACAGCATGAATAAACTAAAATAAATAATAAAGTTTTCTGTATAACAGTGACATAATGTTAATCTTTAATGATTTAACAACTTAAATCAACTTCAATGACGCATGAAATGAATGCTTCAGGATAACGCCATTGCCGAAAGAGCTATTCTGTAATGTAGCTATTGTCACTGTGTCATGCAAAGACAAGGGATTAATTGAAACTATAGCCAGATCTATCGTCTACTACAGTCACATCCTACTTTCATCAAAATTCTAATGAGTGTGTAATTTTAATTACCTCATCTGTCGACATGATGAATTGCAGAGCTGGTGCAAACATATCCACATGATCAGATGCTTTCTTAACTGCTGTTTTCTCACTGCTGTCAGTTTTTGTTGTGCGTCCATTTTGTTATTTGAAGCGCGCAGCACAAACATGTTCATCTAAATGTCGCTCTGAGAAGCATAGACGGCATCTGGATGTTTGTTAACAGGAGTCTATATAGCTGTAAAGGTATTTCCAACTTCTTTTTGTACTTCTAAGAGAAGAATGAAAAAATAAATTCGCGTGAGGTGCCTTGAAACAGGTTCAGTCTCTTGTTTGTTATGGATAGTGCGCACGAGTGCGAGCACGAGCAATAACTTGCTGGCTGCAGTTCACTTAACGGCCATTGGTGTCGCTAATAACAAGGGTTTCTGAATTCTAATATCTCAAAATACTGTATCTCATAATCTGACTTCATATCTTGAAATGTGACTTTATAACGTGACTATATCTCACAATTTGACTTTATCTTTTATAGAGTAACTTCATATCTCACAATCAGACTTGATATCTTGTTTTAAAGTTTCTCGAAATTACATGTTAGATTTCTTTTTTTAGCCTGAGATAGAAACAGGCTTCCTTAACTACCAGAATTGAATGCAATTAAATGGTTTATTCTCCCTTTAACATCTCAAAACACATTTATGAATATTAATTTTCAAAGAATGAATTAATTTCTCATTTATAAAATAAGTTTCTACTTGTCAATAGTCACTTAGCAACTATTAAGGCCAGAAGTCTTCTAGGGTTCATTTTAGACTGGAATGGACATTAATCAGAGCAAATTTGCTTCAACTGCCAAATTAGATAGAGAGTGCTGGTTCAGGTAATACGTACCTATTTTCAACTGGACTCAAGTCTGGGCTTTGGGCCATTACTGGATACTAAATTCCTTTTTTCTGTTAGGCTATCCTCCTTTATGCTTTTTTACCTAGTGGGTCACTGACCTACTAGGAAATAAACTTACTAAATTTTTTTTTTCTTTCTATTGGTTCCATCCATGTTGTCTTTCATAGTATAAAGCATTTTATTTCGAGCAGCCTGATGCTGCTGCCTCCATGCCTGACAGTAGGGGTGCCGTTATCAGCTTGTCAGACTAAATTTGTTTGCGCCACACTGTTTTTATCACATTTCTTCTAGCAAGCTTAGTTAGTAGTTACATTCTAGCCACTTTCTCAGAATAGAAGAAATTGGCCATTCCTGTCATGTAATATCTAGATGAATATGCTAATTTTTAAGGCAGTATTTCTATAAAATGGAATGCCCTACTCAAATCATGGTCAAGTTAAGGCTCAACTAAAAATAAAATTAACATGACGAAACCAAAATAGGATAGAAAAGAAGTTACTGTAGCCACTGCTCAGTGAGGGATTGAGAATTTGCTTACATGAGGGCATCAACTAAATGTTAGTTTTGATATTTTTCTAACCACCTTTTAATATTTTGATATTATCATGCTGATGTCTGTCATTTTATCCTACGGATAGATGTTTTAAAAGCTAAGACCACAAAACTTCACAGAATTTATAAATACTTTGCATTTTGCATTGTTATGAAAGAAAACAAACTAGTATGATTTCATCTTTACAGATTTTCATTTTATCCAATATATTAAGACATGACAGGGATATAAAATGCACTGCATATAAAGAACGACCCATCCCGTAATAAGTGCAAATGAAGTTATCTTCATGTCACTGCCAAACTTCTACATTGCCAGGAAACTATTGTACAAGATGATACAGTGGAGAGTGTAG
The DNA here is from genome assembly GCA_028476615.1 of Culter alburnus. Lineage (NCBI taxonomy): Eukaryota > Metazoa > Chordata > Actinopteri > Cypriniformes > Xenocyprididae > Culter > Culter alburnus. The sequence continues at coordinate 13,962 of JAOTNS010000781.1, forward strand.
GCAGTAAAATTACTCTGATAAAAATCCGTCTGCAATAGAAAGTGTATGTTCTCTAATATTAGTCTAAATACATTCTGACAGAAATACAAAGATAAACACAGTATAAACCAAAGGGGGAAAAAATCATTTATTCATTCAAATGAATGTTAAAATGAGTAAATAAACAAAAAAACAGGATTACTGAGATGCAACAGAGGACTTACAAATAAGCTTGAAACCTAAAGGCTATTATGGGTCCAATGTTCACACAATTTCTATAAATATTAAAATAAATAACACTTGTACAAGAAGATGAAAGAGCAGCAATGTTATGGGTGATGTTAAAATAATCCCAATGAAGTACACATAGTGTCATTAAGCCTTTGACGAGTTATAATTTAGTCCTTGTTTGATCATTTGTGACCGTGAAAGAGCCCTGGGTATCATAGTGAATAAAGACAGTCAAATATTAATCATGGAAAAACTGAGAAGAATCTCATGCAAAGGTTGTCTGATGAGTATAGGATTTCCTGGGACAATTAAATCATTTCAAAAATGTGGTAAATACCAAATAAGAGTATATTATGTATACCTAAAAATGCCCTTGATATAAACATGTCCACTTAACCAACAGAAAAAAGCTAAAGAAGGCCCTGTAATTTAATTTAGGGAGACCACTGGAATATGCCAAAGCTTACACATATCTTATGGATAAACAGACACAGTTTATCAAAAAAAAACAAAAAGTAAATGGATACAACAGGCTCAAAAGAATCAAAGACAGCTAATTTATAGAACAAAAAGTATTTCATTGTGTTATGGTCTTGTGCTTTGGCCTTAAAATGTCTCGTAGCTCTTCTTCTGGCTAGAATTACCTCTAGTAAAGGTTTAAAACGAGTTTCGCTCGAGAATGTTTCTTCCCCTCCACGCTTAAAGATGTTCAGTTATTCACCAACAACTTGTTAATACCTTTATTCAACAATTCATTCAAAAAGGCATTCATGCTCGTCTCCTGTCAGCACAAACAGGTCCTCGTCTCACATACAGCGATAGTACGACGATGCAGAATGATCGAGTCTTTTACAAATATAATGCTGATAAAAACCAGTTCTGCTGGTTGTTTCCTTGGAAATGTTTGCTTCAGTTCTGCCCAGCTTTAGCATCCTTCCATCAACCCACCAGTGAAGCAACAGTTCTTTAGTAGGCGCCGACGACTGATTCGAGTGGACCTTCAGACCAGCTCAAGTACCTTCGGAAATGGGGAAAAACATTTGTAGGGCACAATTCATGCTTAGCATCAATTTAGAGTTTTTGGAAAATGGTTGCAATTTTCAGTAACTGAGCAAATGTGACTACAAATCCTCCTGCTTTTAGTAATAACAGAGCTCTCTGCAGTGAATATCGATTTTTATGTAGCTATTTAGCTTGTTTTGCAGTACAGCTCACCTTGATTGTTCCTTGACTGTTGGCTGCAATCAACACATTTGACTCCTGAGGATCAAAACAGAGAAATGAGTGCATTGACAGAATGTGGTAAACAGTTTTTGACTGAATCTTGTGTGGGAAGGTGGTCTGACAGAATGCA